>CM053513.1:63846646-63953256 GCA_028627145.1 Eidolon dupreanum
CGCGCGTGTGTGTGTATGTGCATAAGTGTGTCTATTAGAGTGAGAAAACAAGACAGGTATAATATGTAGTAACATTTTTAAGTGTTTATTAGGTGCCAGATATTGTTAGGTAAGTACCATTATCTTTTCCATTTCACAGATTATAAAACTGAATAGGTAAATAACATAAGTATATTTAGAAAAATTTTTAACTATAGATAAGGGAGGATAAAACAAGGGAAATTAGAAAACGAGTTGTAATTCTAACATTTCCTGTCCTGTCAGAGCTGTGTTTAAATGTGATAAAATGAAAGTAGACTGATTTTCTTGGAGCAGTAACTCTTCCCATGGTCAATATTAGAAAATTAGATCTGTCCGCAGCTGTGACACTGAACCTCCCTTTCTGGTCATCTGCTAGACGTGGATGTTGAGTTACACTTGACTTCTTTATCCATTTTATTTAAATCTCACTGAAATAGTTCAGTAGTTTTTTACCTCCTTTGTAGTAGATGGTATTGTTTATGACATGACATTGAAATCCATACTGACTGAGAATGTTACTTATAATCATAATGACACTTTTAATAGAAATAGCCCATAAAGGGTCTGAAATAAGTGACACATTGCTTTTATACTTAAAGAGCACCTTGTACTAATATGGAGCTACATCCAAAAAAAAAAAAATTATATCTCAAGGATTTGCTCTAGGTCCAGAAATGGGGCGTTTGGTAAATAAGTTTGGCTAGTCATTGTCAAACAAGCAAGTATATAATCAGTTTGATTCTATTTCACACACACAACACATAACATTCACACATATCTGCAAAAAAGACTGTACTACCAAAAATACTGAGTGGTTATTGTTGGGTGGTAATTTTTTTTTTCTATTTTCGATTGACTTTAAAACTGTCCACAAAAAAGTGGTCCTCATTTTGTAATAAGAGAAATTATAGAAGTCGATTACCCCAATATCTATTACACTGCTGCCAAAGAAATGGTATTGTACTAGGATCTTTGTAGAAAATATTATAATGTATCAGGGAGGCCTCCTGCACTTTAAAATTGTTTACATATTGTGGAGATAGGCATGACGAATGAAGAGAGGGTGCAAGTGGCACAAGTATGGATTTCTTAATAAGGGGAAGGAACAATCCCTAAGAGTTGTATTGTTGAGGGGAGATTACAAAGAGGAAAAGGAGTCAGACCAGCTCCAAAAGATAAGTCCAGTCTAAGGGGACATGTGAATAGAAGGAGACAGGGAATTCCTGTTGGATATAATGGCTTCCATAAAAATAAGAAACTACTATGTTTATTTGAAGCTGAGAGATAGGATTAGTGGTAAAGATAAGATTGGTCCCTACTACGGCAGTCCTTGAATGTTACATTAACATCTGTTCAGAGCATCTCTTTAAGTGCTTCCAGCATGCCCTTTATCAGGGCACAGAAACCATATAAGGCAATCCCACAGCCTCAGAAGAGGTATTCTAGGCTCCATGCCCTTTATTTTTTTGAATTTTGTTCTTTGTTCTATCTTTTTGCCATGACTGTTCGATAGCAGTATTTTGATTTCAAATTGTCTTCTTTGTTCTCATCTATAACTTTTTTGACATACTATTTCTTGAGACCACTTCTGGGAATGGCAGGTTAGCAATGCCCTGCTTCCACACCTGCCCCCAGCCAAAACTTCATCATATCCTAGCATATATTTGCCAAAGAAAGGAGATAAGAAATGTAAGAAGTATATTTGCTGAGTTTTTAAAATTTATTTATTTATTTTTTTGCTTTATAACAAATCACTTCGAGGGGTAGTAGCCTGAAACAACAAATATTTATTATGACATCAGTTTCTGTGGGTTGGAAATCTGGGTGTGCCTTAGTTGGTGATGTCTCAGGTCTCTCAAGCTGCTGGTGTTGGCTGCTATCTCTGAAGACTTTGATGAGGGCTGGAGGGTCTGCTTCCAAGCTCACTCAAGTGCTCAGTAAGAGCTTCAGTCCCCTGCCATGTGAGCCTTTCCAGAAGGCTGTTTACTGCCCAACATCTGCCAGAGCAAGTGATCTAAGAGTGAAAGAATGTAAGGGAAAGATGCCGAGATGGAAGCCACAGTGTCTTTTACAAGCTATTCTCAAAATTGATATATTATCACCTGTGCCTTATTCTATGGATCACACAGCCCATCCCTGGTACAACACAGAAAGGAACTACACTGGAGTGTGAATACCAGGCAGTAAAGGATCATCGGGGACCATCATGGAGTCTGGCTACCATGGATAGTTAAGTAATTTTTCTCAACCATATTGTGGTATAAATAGGTCATCTACAAAGATAAATTTGACAATCATAAATACTATATTTCTGCCTTTTATATGATAAAATGAAGTCTTTAAAAAGAGTCATGTATCTGGCCTATTTGGCATTACTTAATTACATTTGAGAGATACATACTTCCTTGAAATATTGATTTCCAGAAGACTGGCACAAAGCTGTATGCAGAAATGCCATCAGTAAAACAAAGCCTACCTCGTAATGTGTATCTGAGGGCTCTGCACGGCTCCCTGAGGCCTGGCGTACTTCCTGGGAAACATGAGGCTGGAGAAGTGCGGGTGCACCGCACAGCTCCAGAAAGCATGAGGCACTGCAAAAGAACACTGGGCAGGGAGTCCATGCTCTCAGTGGTTGTCTGACACTAAGCTGCCCTTTCTGGTCATCTGTTAAGTAACTTGAGTGCACTGAGGTAGATAAAACATTTTAATTCTCTAACTTCTTGGGACATCTGCTGTCTATGCTCATCTAATAGCCTTTGTGGCAGAGGACTGGCCCCTACAGAGTTTTGGTGATGCAATGATGCACCCTAGAGGGCTGATGGGGGTGATTAGGCTGCTCTAATTATTTTTTGAGCTGATGAGTTCAATCATGGAAATGGAAATTGAAAATTGAAGAAGAAATTGAGCCCCAGGAAGATTCAAATAGAGTAACTCTCAAATTTCAAAATTTTAAAGCAAAGATCTACTGCAAATAGTTTACACTCAAAGAAATAAATCTATTAGATTATAAGTAACCAATATTTATTGCTAGTGAATTTTGAAAGCTTAGTACCTACTTGCATAAATAATAAGTTTTTAAATATAACTTCCATAAGAAATAATTTCTACTACAGAAATTATAACCTAGACTTCTATAATCAGATTGGGTAGCCACTGTAGTATAAAACTTTTAATATTTGTAAAAATATCAGTCATGTTTCCATTTCAGACCTCATTGGAAGGCTGGTATCTTTCCTATGATTTCTGTTCGAGCACTTATGCATTGCAGACCAATTCTCAATTCCCACCTCAATCTGATTAGCATGCACTTTTGTGTGGTTGGGTTGATTTCTCGATCTAAGATCAACACAAACATGGACCATAAGCACTTTCTGTGATTCCTACAAAGCATCCAGGACACACAGTTGCAGCATGTATTTTTCTGGAGGTTATTTAGGGGTGCAGGGGACAGGTGCTACTAGATACATCCATTATATAGCAGAAAAAAACAGGATGTAAGATTTTTCTTAAAATATTTCCACAGAGATTCCTACTAAGAGATCCTCTCATCACAGCCTCTTACCATGTAGCTGGGCCTGTTTTCTTTCCAACTGTCACACCTTCCTCACTTCTTCCTTACTTCTTGTTATTGTTCTAATGATTCTTCATATCCTCTCCTCCCTCACTGCACACTCATCCTTCTTTTGTTCTATGTTTTCCTTCAAGATACTGCAAGGAAGTCTTCTTTTATACCCAGAGCAGCCACCATATATTTTTTTTTAAATAAAAGGCTATTTTTTTCTCATATAAACTATAGCATTCCCAGTATGTTGGAATCCATGGCAATCCATTCTCTTATTACAGAGTAAATTTTCTTCATTCCCAAATGTGATGCAAATATATTTAATTATAAGCCCAAAATTAAGATAAACATATAATAATTGCTCTATTATTTCTGACACTGGTATTTAAATATTGTTAATAATAACATATTTAAACTATTCAAGTTCATTGGAGGTATAAAACTTTAAACATTGTAGCTGGTTTGTTTGACAAAAATAAGCCTTTCTAACAGTTGATAACTCATGTAATTGCAAGTACCTAACAACTTATTTCATTTTGAATAATCATGCATTATTACTTCAAATACAGCATGTTAAGTCCTACAAAAGGAGGTAATTGGCAGTGAAATGTTGTAGTACAGCTTTTTATTATTTGTTACAATAATTTTTATAAATATACAGTCACCTATTAATATATAGCATTTATTCAGCACATTTCATCTTCAAAATACTTCACCTATGCCATTTAATTCATTTCCATAAATACCTCAGTGAAACATTTCTTCTCCAGGTGGGAGTATGAGACAGAGATAAACTGTCTAACATTGTACAAAGAGAGAATTAGGACAAAGATGTGGGCAGGAGTTTTTACTTTATTCCAATCTTCTCTTACTAATCTATGTAGTTTTCTTTTCTTTTTTTCTTTTCTGTTTTCTTTTTTTTTAATGAAAGAGAAGTTGAATCTGGAGATGAATATTTTCCTCAGAGACAGAGATGGTGGCTTCATTCTGTGGTCCTTCCTTTCATCTCTTTTGTGACATTTCTTATCCCTAATTTTTACTTTTCTTTTGTTTTGTTAATGTGGAAGACAGTGACAGTTTTAGATTCTTGTGTCAAGACATCTGTGAAGATAAATATAAAGCAAAATCCAAATTCAGTTTTATTTTAAAGCTTTCAAAGTAATCATAGGAAACTTCTGGTGCATCAAGAACCCATCAAACCAGAAGAGCCTTAAAGTTAAATCTCTCATAGCTGGGTTTCTACAGTTTGTTTTGTGTCACTGAAGATCCTCTACTTATTTGAATTTAGGTAATTATTCAGTGATCAAAATTTAATTTTTTGGAGGAAGAACCTAAATGTCCATCAGTGGATGAATGAATAAAGAACATGTGGTACATATACATAATGGAATACTACACAGCCATAAAAGATAAAATATTGCTATTTGCTACAACATGGTTGGATCTTGTGGATATTATGCTAAGTGAAATAAGTCAGAAGGAAGAGGACAAAAAAAATGAATGATTTCACTCACTTGTGGAATATAAAACAAAAAAGAAACAAACGAACAAACAAAACAAAACAAAAGCAAACTCATAGATACAGACTACAAATTGATGGTTACCGGAGGGAAAGGGGACAGGGAAGAAGAAATGGGTAAAGGGGGTCAAAGATGTGATGACATTTGGAAACTAGAACTCTCTCAGGTGAGCCTGCTCTAAATACATATTGAGCCTTGTTTCTTGACACAGACTTCTAATAAATAGTTCTTTGACAATTATACTCATGTTTGAATGTCTAAATGTAAGGCTATGAGTTCTTCGTGTGAGCATTCATTTAGAAGTGGTAACATTCCCATCTAGTTCTGAAAATTATATTCTTTAAGAAAATGCAAAAAGAAAAAAAACACTCGAATTCTACATGCAATTTTTTCTTCAAAGTATTTTTTGACATTTTAGGCATAAAAAATACTATAAGGGGTTTTCTAGTTTGTCTCCAGATTCCATAAAACATTTGCAACTAGATCAGTGAGTCAGTCTCTACCTACTAATCAGAATATTTATTGAGCTACTAGTTAATGTTCAGAGTGAAGAAATAAAGGTCTGCCTTGAATGTCTATTCTTCTTTCAAGTTACTGTCCATTTGGCAGCATAAGAATCGGAGAGCTTTCTACACTTACCCCACACACACCC
Source organism: Eidolon dupreanum (assembly GCA_028627145.1). Taxonomy (NCBI): domain Eukaryota; kingdom Metazoa; phylum Chordata; class Mammalia; order Chiroptera; family Pteropodidae; genus Eidolon; species Eidolon dupreanum. The sequence continues at coordinate 63,852,402 of CM053513.1, forward strand.
CACCCTAGTTCCAGCATCAATGATAAATAATGTCCCAATATTCTTAAAGGTTGACTTTATCTCTGAGCACCTATTAGGGATAAAATTTACCTTTGTTTACCCATCCAAGTGTTTGGGCTGAAACTGTTTGGAATAGTCTTCATTACCTTTAATAAAATTTAATTTAATCTGAATATTTGCTTCTAGATTCAGTGGTTGTGTTCTATTGATATGCTTGCATAAATTTATAATGTCCTGAAAATGTGAATTCAACATGATAAAAACAAGAATGTCAATTACACAATGTTCTAACTACATTACACATGGTACGTGGGCAAATGACTAGCACAGATACTTATAAAATTCAAGTTTGCAATAATGATAGCTTCTTATTCATTCTTACATATCTCTAGGGAAGCTGTAGCTGAAAACCATTTCAAATAATGTAATGCTGCTCTGCCCTTTTCTTGAAACTACTGCTATAATAGACCCATTAGCACTACAGGTATTTACATTCCACTTTTAAAAGGATAGGCTCAGGAGATTTGTGCCAAGAGTTCATTGAATGAATTTCTACTAAGCAGCATCTTCCAGCATGTCTGAGAACGTCAGTTGCAATGTGACAGATTTAATTGTTCAGCAAAGTGGAAATCTTTGCTTGGTTAATGGTGTCTCTTTAAGGCAAGGTCAGACTATTATGGAAAAGCCACCCTTAGAAACAGAAGGAGAATTCTGATGTTATTAATTAGTGGGTGGAGGAGTTATCAACTTTAATATTGTCAGAAATTAATCCATTAGAATTAGATTTCTCAACTTTTGTTTTTCCATTGAGACCTTTAATCGAATCTTATATATATTAGTAAACTGGGATTTAAAAGATGGGTTTAGACAGCCAGACTCAGTAATAATTCTGTTATGAACTTCCCTGAAGAGTTGAAAAATGGATACATTGGTGTTTATTGGGTCATGCAAATAACAATGTTAGGAATTTCTTCTATAATTCATAGGTTACAACTGAAGTAAAATTATGTCTGAGACAGCACAACACAGTATTTGCAAAGATATCAATGATTACTAAACTTTTGTCCTCTGGGAATGTAGAAATCTGGCTTTCTTAAACTTCTGTTTTGAACAAAGTTTTTCTCTAAAACCAAATGAATAATTTTTTCCCCTAGTAAATACTTTTAGTTGATTTTAATAATATGCCAATTTATATAAAGGTATTTGTTTAATAAATCAAAATCAAGTTGACTTAACAATGAGTTTAGCACTGAGGACTTGCATCTCTGACAGAATGTCTGCTATTTCAAAATACAATAAATAATCTATGGTTTAATACTGGCCTTGGGATGAGCAAATACAGACATTTTGGAAATATTATGATTGTGCCATCATGGATTTTGCTGAATGGCCACGGAAGAGATGGTGTTTAGATAATCAGATGGTTAATCTAATTGGAGGAAGTCTTTTTTTTTTTTTTTTTAACTGGAGGAAAGTCTGTAGCATAGTTTCACCATCATTTCTAAGCATGAGTTGATGCATACCATGACTGAAGTTTAGCAGTGTGATTACAGAGGTGGGAGGGTGGAACAAAGGGCTCAAGAAAATTCCTGAAGCTATTTCTCTGAAATTGTATCATTTCTTTAAGGGTTCCATTTGTCTGACCATAATATCATTCATAGAGTTGGGACTCTTAAAGAGATTGGCCAAGGTAGACAATGCCACATTCCATGTAGTCTAGGAAAAAATAAAGTCTCCTAGGTTTTTCCTAGTGGAATATGTTGGAGGTCTGCTATGGTAACTCTTGGGGGCGTAGTTGAGTTTCAGCCCATGATTCCCTCTCAGTCATTTCATTTGAATTCTACAATTCCGAGGAAACTAATTATATTAAGTGTTCCAGTTTTATTTCCTTGAGAGACAGAGTGGGCCATAGGACATGTATTAGGATGCTTTTAGCTGTAAGTGACAGGAAATTCATGTAACAATAAGGAAAATCTACTATGACATGAAAGGTCTGGGGTATGGTATTGTTAAGGTTGGTTTGCTCAGCAGCTTAATGACAAAATCAAAGATCCAGCTTCCCCCTCCCCCATTTTTCTGCTTTGTCATTTTTAACATATTATCTACTTTCTTCATGATTGCAAGGCAGTTGCACCAGCTTGGGTATCACATCCTGCACAACAATAGCCATAGGCCAGAAGGGAAGACAGTGCGTCTTTTTTCTAAGTATAAGGGAGGTTTCACCAGAAGCCTCTCAGTATTTACTCTCTCATATCTCATTTCACAGAATTGTACTTCCTTCTAGTCCTAAACTGGATCCAGAGAAAAAAGTAAGTGTAATTGGCTCAGACTAATCAAAGGGCCCAGAATCCACTGAAGCTTGTCTGATACTTAAGAAAGGTTTAATGGATATTATGTAGGGTGACAGATGGCAAACCACAAGTTCAGTGTCCATGGTACTCAGCTTAACAAAGAGGAATAAAAAGATCTAGTGCAGAGTATCAATCCTGGCACTATTGTCTTTTTAGGACCAGATTTTTTTTTTTTTTTTATTGTGGGGGCTGTACTATGCATTAGCTTTACCTCTGGCCTCTGCTCGATAGATGCCAGTAGCAACTTCCTTTATCTCAAGTTGTGAAAACCAAGTTGTGTCCTTAGGCAAGTAGGAGGAGGGGGCAAAATCACCTCCCATGGAGAGGCACTGATGTGGTAGACATGGAAGAGGGAAACTGCCAACAGGTAGGCTATTGTGGGTTGGCATTGAACTTGATCATGGGTCTGTAAACCTAATTATATGCTGGACTAGGTTGTGCATGAGTGATCTGAGGCATATATGCCTTGTGTACCCCCTGACGGCTTCTGCCTAATGTACGGGGCTTGCTGGCCACAGATCTGCAGTTTCTTTGGCTCTATATAAGGTGATCTATGAGCCTTTCTGTGTGCATAGAAATCTAGGTAGTGCTCTAATTTAGGGAAGGTGTTGGTGCAGGTTAAGTGGAGAGAAGGCAGAGATAGAAATTGTGATTTCAGGAGGGAAAATATACTCTGCATGGGAATACCAAGTGAGTTATAATGTTATTTCACTTAACCTGCTTAACTTATACGAGTCCTGGTACTTGAACATTCCCCTAGTAAATGGCTTAAATGCTGTGGAAGGCATTTAACTGGACAAAGAAACTTTCAAAATAGTCCTTCAAATTCAGGGTAGGACCTGAAGCTCTGAGTTTAAGACACACTTAACTGGAAGTGGTAGAGTTCAAAAGTTCAAATTTTTTGAGCTCGAAAGTGAAAATTGTTGCCATATTTGATAAATTGCATAGCTAAAACAAACCAGTTATTTAGAGAGTGTTACTGCAAACTAAAGTAATTTTGATTACCTAGGATCCTCTTCTTTATTATATTTTATCTCTCATTTCAATTTAAAATAAATGAATTTAAATTGTACAAAATTGTGGGGAATGTATGAGAGGCATTATGGTGATAGAAATAAGCAAAGATATTTCTGTAGGAAAAAAGAAGTGAAAAGAAGTGAGGCACAAAAAATTAATAGTTGAAAGGATTAAGAGAAGACACATGGACATGCACAGCAAAGTACCAATGGTACCATCAGTGCATAATTTATTTGCTTAATCCACAGATTTTTAAAATTCTGTTTATATTTTTGCAAATGAAAATCAGTACATGTTTTGTGCATTGACAGTTCAGCTGATTGCTCTGTAATTTTGTTTTAACATTTAATTTTTTATGGCATAGTGGATATGAGTAGGAGTGTGAAGTAATATCATCACTTAACAGTTGCATAACAACTCTGTGCCTCAGTCTTGTAAAATGAGGCCGCTAATAGAATCTAGTCCATGGGCCTGCTGTGGGCATTTTCCGAGTATTTCAGAATAAATGACTTATCACACTGGCTGGCATAGAGAAAATGTTTAACGACTGTTGTTGCTGTTTTAAATATATTTTATTGATTTTTCTCTATTTACCTGCTCTTGGATTCTCTAAATTTAACCAGCTAAAGGTGTCAGCATTTCCTATTGATTTAACACAAGCTCAGTGCTTCTAACCTTAATTTAAAATAGTAGAGAGCTATACTGTAGTAAAAATATCTCAATAGGAAACAATAGGAAACACTAGAAAGTTACAGAATTGACAGGGATTAAAACTTGGGACATATAGATGACTAAATACCAGTTTATGAAGAGATAATAGAAGCTCAAGAAGAAAAACAAATTCTGATAATTATTGTGACAATTAACTTTTTTACTTTGTTCAACTGTAGTCAATATATATAATATAACATGACATAATATAATTAATATAATATAATATAATATAATATATAATATATAATGCATATGTATAGTGTAAAGACTAGTGAAACAAGCACCTATGTACCCACAGTACAATTTAAAAATTAAAACATCCACTGCTATTTAAGACTCCTGTGTGCCTCTCACTGAAATTTGTGTTTATCATTCTGTTTCTTTTCTTTATTAATGACGCCTAAGCAACATATTGTTTGGTTGTACCTTTATTTGAACTTTTCTCTGTATTTTTCTGAGACTTGCTTTTTGTTAAAAATCAACAGTATGTTTTTAACATTCATCCACAGGGGTATGTGGAAATATAGCTCATTTATTAACACTGCTGTAAGTATTTCGACTACATCATTTCCTATTTATCTATTGACTATTTGATGAACTTTTTTCTAGCTGTTTGTTTTCACAAAGATGGTGCAATTTACATGCCTTTTGGAGCACATGGACAAGGGTTTTTGGGATAGAATTACTGGGGCAAAGAATTTAAGTATCTTCGTGGCTGCAAGACAATAAATTGCTTCGCAAAGTGAATATACCAATTTATACTCCCACAAGTAACATAAAAGTTCCAATTGCTCTACATTCTTAACCACCCTTGGTATTAGGAGATTTTTTAAATTTTGCAAACATGAGGTTGTGACATGCTGTTTTATTTTGGTTTCTCCGTCTGTAATAAATTTAAACTTGTCTTCTTAATTGTATTTTCATGCTTTTTTTTTTTTTTTTTTTTGTAAAGTGCTTCTTTCTGTCTTTTGCCTATTTTACATCATATTGTTTGTTTTCTTTTTGGTTTGTGAAATATATTTTTATATTTGGGAGAATACTCCATTGTCATATAGTGATAAAGATCTAAATTTTGGCTTGCTTTTAGTATAGTGTAAGGTACCTGTGGCAGATAGGAATGTTGGTGCCAATTCTTCATTCCTTGTTACAGAATGATTGGTTCACACTCTTTGCCATGAAGCCATAGTGACCCACCTCAATCCCAAGTCTGGAAACTAGCCCAACTGACTTGTAGCTGACCTGCAGACCCAGAAACAAGAAAAAATAATACTTGTGGTTATAAGACATTGCATTTTGACATGATTTGTTGTTACACCTCGTTGTTACAACAGCCGATGAAGTCAAAACTAATGGGCATTTTCCTTAATTTAATATGTTTGAAATCATCATATTTTTTCCTTTAGGGTTTGCACATTTTATATGTTCTTTGAATTTAGTTTATAAAAGTGTTCTTTGAGTGTTGTTTTTTCCTGTCCCAAGGACATCAAGGCAGTATATTATACATGCACTTAAGTCTCGTAACACAAGGAAATTGATTTTGTGTATGTATGAAATAGGACTCAAATTTACTTATTTTTTTCACGTGAATACCACAGTTGGCTCAGCACAATTTATCCATTTTTCACTGATATATTATGGAGTGATATGTAATCAGTGACAAGTCACTGACATATAATGCAGGGATATTCCTGCAAAGATGATCTGCTTTAATTTCTGCCAGCCACACTGAATCCCTGCTATAATTGGGCCAGCCACCTTAATTTATTTTCTTGGTGTTTTTTTTTTTTTGCATCCTGCAAGTACTGTAATTTCCGACCTGCAATTAGTACATAATGACTGACTTCTACTTATAAATTTTCAGAGACTATTTCGACCATTCTAACCTCACCCCACCCCACATCTCATACACCCAGAGGCAAGGTTACTCCAGCTAGACAAGTTTCTTTGCTGAGTTTTCTTGCAGAGCAGTTTTTGCTAGTTCATCATTTCACAAAGATATAGCACATTAGGGCTCTCAGATTTAAGAGTAGGTCTTCAAAACAACTATTCAAATGCTTTATATTTTATCTCCTATGTGGTTTTTAAAATTACAATTCCACATTGTTGAAGACTGATAGAAAACTCCATGTAATGCCTCCTTTTCTCTCTAGAATCCTAAAGCTGCTTTATTTTTGGCCTTTGAACAGACATTTTCCTCTTTTACTTTAACATTTATAGTTTAGATATGTACTAAAAATAGCTTAAAATATTTTGTACACCAGTTTTAGATATTTTGTAGTGATCTGTGTTTCAGATCTATAGCTACATATTTAACTCGACAGAAAAGCTCTTTGACATTTAATTTTGATGTTTTATATTTCTTTTTTCCATCTTCACATTAAAAATGGAATCATTCTGTAGAACAGGTATTTAAACTGATTCATTTCCTTTGTACCAATACTTTTGAGATAATTATTTTTATTTGCTTTTCATTAACTATATATTTGTGTTTCCTTGCTGCAACATACACACACATTTATTTTGCTTTTTTTTTTTTTTTTTTTTTTTTTGAGGTAAAGTACTGCTGCTACTGGAAATGCAGAGTCTGATTTTTGATCTGCATCTGTATTAGACAGTAGCACAGCTTCATATCCTAAGATCTCTCGTGAAAACTTAGATACTCATTGGAAAACATTATGGACTAAACTAAAATGTGCTGAATTGCTGAACTAAAAACATTTAATGTATTGAACACAGTAAAAACAATGAGTTTGGAATACTCCTATGCCTCCAACAATTTAAATAAAATAAGCAGATAACTTAAAATATGGGTATGTGTGTTTTATCTGGTTTTTTTTTTTTTTTTTGGTCTTTATTCACTTTATTAATTTGTGTGTGGGAGGGGTTCTGTGGATATTTGTTACAGATGCAACAACACAAAGTAACATTTAAGAAGGAAACAGATGAGTTAATCATGGTTAATGTAGAAGCAATTAGTATAATTTGCATAGAATTATAATTGTGAAAGAGCAGAAACATTCCCCTCCTTAAAAATTATTAAAATTTCTTTAATATTGATGATCAAGGACTATCAGGGAATTTAAAAAAGTAATCTAAATTATTCTCAATGCAGGCATTTTTAGTGACCTCCCATTTTTAAAAATCTGCCTTTTGCACATTGTTTAGAAATCCCCTGTATTGACTACTCAGTATTTGATGGTGTGTGGTAGACATTCACCAATGTCAGTTCCTCTTCTATTTCCTGATTATGGAAGACTTTACTTTCTTACACTCTTAAATATATGCCAGGCAGGGTGACTTACTTTGGCCAATGAAATGTGAATAGGAGTAATATCTGTCATTTCCAGGTAGAAGTTCTTAATGGCTAATGTTCTGGTTTTGAGACTTGCCCCTATCCTGGTGCTCATGGAAACACAAAATAATTTGCAGCTCCCTTGAGTCTCATGCAGATCAGAAATAGGAACCAACACAACACACCTGCCTGGAGGGTTGCCCAGATCTGCAGATTTGCATGTGAGAAAATTAAATTTTTGTTGTATAACAGCACTAAAATTTGGAGTTGTTTTTAATTGTAGAGTAACCTAACCTACCCTGACTTACACAGGTGGTAAAATGTGAAATACTTTAAACAAATACAAAGAGAACACTTTACAAATGCAGACAAAAAGAAAAATTGAGATGAAGTGTTTTATACTGAGAATCATTATCTATGTTTTAAAATACTCCAAATTTTCAGATAAAATTAATTTTTTAAAGTGCTTATAAAAGCAAGTTAAAATCTAGTTCACCTCATTTTCTGGACTTTTTGAGCTTGAGTTTGCTTTTTTGTATGTCATATTATTTTATCCTGAGATAAGGTCTATGAGTGTGTATTAAATATTCTTGTATGCTAGTATTCTTTGCTAAGCACAATAATTACTTATTAAATTTTATTATTTTTGTCTGTTATTCTATGTCTTATTCTTCTCAGCCTGGGGTTAGTATGGGAAAAAACCTCGGCTGAAATTTTGGAGGGGTTGTGATAGCGAACAATATGATCACATAATTACAGGTGGACCTTTATTTTTGTTTTGTTTTGTTTATTTTATATTTGCTTGTTGGTAGCTTGGCATATAAATTCCTCATCCATGTTGAGAACTTCTCTATTGTCTATGTCTTCCTGGAAGAGATTTATGTGCATATGTAGTACGGTACTGACTGTCCAATGGCTTGAAGTGGAACAAGGGGTCTTCCTCAGACTATTTCTGTGGTAGAAAGTTGGCTACCATTCTCCACTCTTGCTGTCTAGCCTGTATTTGCCCCATATTTTTCAAGCCTGGTACTCTTGCCATGCAAACGGTTTGGAAGGCTGTTTTATCAATAAATTTCTCTTCTTATTAGCTAGTCAGATTCTGTCTCTTTTTACTAAAAACAATAATAAAAGAATAGTACTCAATTTCTTTCAGTTTCTATATTGACAACATATTGAGATTTTTTTTAACTTTGGTGCAGAACAAATTGAGCTTCAGCTTTTACATTATATATCAATTTTACATGTTATTTCATTTCTATTATTTAGCCATTTATTTTGTTATATAATATGATACTCTGTTGGGACAGAGGGATGGCATATCATAATTATAACATACAGTTGACCCTTGAATAACACAATTTTGAACTGTGTGGTTCCACTTATATGTAGATTTTTTTTTCACTAAATACTATTGTCCTTCTATCAGGGGATTTTGCAATTTTTTTTAAATTTACCAACTGCTGACACAAAATATTTTTGCATTCCCAACCCTAGATTCCCAACTGTGAATGAAATCTGTGGATGTAAGTTTTGGTTGTAAAATCAAAAGTTATATGTGGATTTTTGACTGAACAGAGCAGATGACTCCCCTCAGCCCTGAATTAGTTAAGGCTCAGCGCGCTCTCTCTCTCTCTCTCTCTCTCCTCTCTCTCTCTCTCTTTGTGTGTGTACACACACACGTGCACACATACACATACATACATATATATAAACATACATATATATACACACACATATAAATTTATATATGTATTTATATTATGTATAATATATGATAGAATTATATTTAATGTATAATTATAATAATATAATATGGATGAGGAAGGCCTATATTGTAACTTGGAGAAAAATTTCATGTGTGTATGTAGGTGGAGGGGCACATTTTACGTAATACTGTCAATGTTAACATAATATGGTATTTTTCCTCTTAAATGGATCTGTGTAAGAAAATAATCTTTGATTTCATACAATCTCTAAGAACAAAGATCTATAATATAAAGTGATGGCATTATCATAGACATGTCACATCTAGGGGATATCTTTAGTTGCTGGACACCATTACTATGCTATAGCAATAGGACCAAAATTCTCTCATTTTTCAGCTGCCAAAGGAAATGCTGGCTATCGATGTTGCTTCTTTTTTCAGTCACACACTTTCTAGCTCATTCATTTATTCATTCATTCATGTGTTCATTAAAAACTATATGTTAAATGTCAGCTACATATGTTTTTATTGAGAGTAAAATAGAGAAGAAGATAGACATGCAGCAATGTATCGGTTCTTTCAGATTCTTAAATGCACTATGTTATGTCCAATCTCAGACCCTGTTCAGATGCTGCTCCTTATGTTTGTTCTGCCTCTGCACACCACTGCTAGTCTTACCTCTAGATCCATAACAATATCTGTATACCAATTTTACTCTTGTATCTATTGAAGAGGATGCAGCTGGATTTTCAGTGTCAGTAGCCAAATTCTTTGCCTATTGACATAACTTGGTGTTCTAAAGGTTATTAATGTCTTCCATGTGCATGTTGAATTTTTCATTTCATATCTTTAGAGGCAGTGTTGGGTAGCAGAATGAGTAGTGAGAGGACATGATTTAAAGTTTTACTCAAGCAATGACAATGCAGTTGCTGGAGGGTATCCACTAGGAGCCTCAGTTGCCTTATCCGCAGAAAGGGACTAACAATTTTCACCCTCTGAGTGTTATAAGGATTAAATAAGATGGTAATTCAAAACAAGGGTTCTAACACATAGTAGGTGTGCAACTAAGTTGTTGCCTTCTTTGTCTCTTACTAATATATCAATTCACATATGTAATATATAAATGTGGGCATGCATTTTTGTCAAAAATTTTGATAAATTCACCATGAAATAAATTTCCAGACTTCCACAGTGTGATTATGAAGCTCTTAAGGCTCATAAGTAGGAGGATTATTATTTAAAAATAGATTCTGTCTCAATTCCCTTAGAATAAGGTTCTGATTCTTTGGATATTATTTCTTTACCATCCTTTTTTTTTTTTTTTTTTTTGCACTTTTTTCTATGATTCATTTTCATGGCTTTAAAGGTCAAATATTCAAAGACAAAAATCTATACTTTGGTAACACTTTAACCCTTTATTCCTTGACACCTGATCATGGTTGGCAAAGACAGGTGACAGTGAAAAGATGCATTCTCCCTGAGAAAGGACACCTCATTTTAATCAGTTATTCTTTTGTAATTAGTAGCCAAAGGAAAGGAGATGTATGTTTTAGCCCTCTCTGAACTTCATTTTCTTGCTCTGTGTATTCAGGACTCACAAAATTATTTTAAGCAAAATAATGTATATCAGAACTTTATAATTTTGTAGATTACTACATAGATGTTAGTTTTTGTTGTTATGAAAATAAGAAATTGCCTATGTTGCTAGAATAAAGTGAAAGTAAAAGATCCAATTAGTCTTTTGTTTGACCAGGATACTCTTACAATCAGAATTGAAAAAGTAAGCCCAGTGAGCAATCTGTTATCCATTTGGGATTTTCTTTATTTTCCATTTTTATTTACTTTTAACAAAATCTGGATATTGTATTTATTTGATGACAAGGTCAACTTCAGGACCTTTGTTAAGATTAATGAAATTTATGACCAGTGCCTTCAATCTCTTTTTCTTTTTAGCTTGTCTACCCTGTAATACTAGTATTTTTAGGTACACTTTGGACTCTCAGAATTTTCCACTCTGACACTAACTCAAATAACATATTTTCTTTCTTCCTTAGGACAACCAAAATTAATCTTTCTAACTGGGAATTAAGAACTCATCCATTCAAGTAGCCTGTTGAATGTCACAGCGGTAAGGCAGTCTCGGGCTAGGGATATAAGAGGAATAACATAAAGTACAGAAAGTTAAGTCCTATTGTAGGGTCTATGTGGCTAGTATTAGTAAAGATATTTATGATTCATGAGGAATGTGTAGAGACCTAGCCTTTCTAAAGGTAGACTTGTATTTCAAGATAATTTAACATTCTTAATATTTAATATTAAACTTCCTAGTTATGAGGATATAGAAAAAAGATATTTTCTCAATAGAAAGTATGAGAGAGTGTTGCTAAGACCACAACATTGCTGAGAAGATGCTTTGCTAAGCCCACCTCAGGGCAGAAGCTGAATCTGCAGTGTTTTAATATAGACTGAATTCTTTTGCTTGAGCTCAGGGGAATGGTTTACTAACTATATTGGAAGAAAGATGAGCAAAGATGAAAAAAGGGGGAAGGGAGTTAGTGAGATAGTGAAAGGGCAACCTCTACATGATAGTTGAATCCATTCATACACTATTTCTAATAAGTAAGGAGAGTCTTGTAGATGAAGTGAATTGATCCTTTGTTAACCGGCTCACCAGTTCTGGGACTCTTACAGAAGTACAGTTGATCCAAGTGGTTCTCAATTTTCATTCTAACTTAAAACTAATGTTTTTGATAACCCCCCGTGACCTTAAACCACTATATCTCACATCCGTTATCCCTGACACATCTTTATGAAACTGTCACTCCCACTCAAATAGTCCCTTTGAGTTCTACAGTTTCTCCTTCCTGGTTTGACCCCCATCTGACTTCCCTCTCTCTTCTAAGCCTTTCCATTACCCCTTTCTGAGTTCCCCTTTCATGGTAAATTAATGTTCCTATATCCTAAAACACTTCAGTGATACTTCTTCTATCTCCTGCCTTAATTGGCTGCTTGCCTCCCTTATACTTCTCAATTTACTGTAACTTGGCTTCTATCCCTAATCATTCTACTGGAACCATTCTTTTAGGAATAGAAGCATTTACAATATAAAATCATGGTGATTCTATGATTCAGATAATATTGTTATCCTCGTCTGTATCATGAGTGTAGGGTTCATAGGGTTACTGTGAGCTTCACATGTCATGCAATTAGTTTTCAACTCATAATTGCTATTGTTATTATGTTTTTTTTTGTTGTTGACTTTTTTCTTTTTCTGGAAATGTTCTTGTTTGTGGTTTATGGAACAAGCTTCTTTATGGACTTTAATTCTTCTCTCCTGGATACTTTCTGTGTCTCGCTTGCAGCTCTTCTTCTTTACCAATTTTTGAAAAATTAGTATTTGGGAACTCTTACTGAGTAATAGGTCATAAACAATATATTCTCCACCCACCATTTTAACTATAGCTACTTGTTGGTTTTTCTCAAATCCTTAACTCCAGGCCATAACTCTTCTGAGCTTAAAAACCATGAAAATAATCACTACTTCTTTTATTTTCACCATCTCAGAAATGACAATATGCGTTAGTAGCCCAAGCCAAAAACTGGTATCATTAATAACTCTCCTCCATCTTTTGCTTAGTCTTCCCCATCACAGTATGTCAGCCACCACATTTGAATCTCCATTAACCTGGCTAACACTTTTCTCCCTGCCTCACCTAACTTGCAGTCCCACTCAAGCCACTTCCAGTGGATTTTCCATACAAATGGCCTGTCTTGGCTCATGTTGTGACTTTTCTAAAATCTCTCAAAGGTTCACAAATCCCAGACAAGCAGCATCTGGCTTCAGTGTGCCTCATACTCTTGCTGAGCAGCCCCAAGACCAGAACTGGTGGCAATTGGCCTTGGTTTGAGGCCTGGCCTTATTCAGGCACCTTCAAGCCCAATGCAGGTGGCAGCCATCTGTATCCACTTTGTTACTCATGCTAGGTGACTCTGGGCAGAGCATAGTCTGTGGCTAAACTCGGTCAGTGGCAGAGCCCCTCTCAGAAAGCCCCAGGGTCAGCATGCACAGTGGCTGGCTTCAGATGGAACTGGAGCACCACCTGCTGCCTCTGCAGATGACACACCTATAGGGCAGACAGAGCAGTAACCAGAGGCCTGTTAAATCGAATCCTGCTCCGCAGGGTCAGCCCCTGCACAATAGCTTCTACACTGTAGTCACCACCAGTCCTCACAGCCAATTAGTGTAAAGGTCAGTCCCTCTCATAGATGTGCAAACAACAACCAATTTCAACTACAACAGTAGGGCACACACAACCCACACAAAAGACACACCTTGATTACCCAGCTCAGGTGACTAGGGAGACTGTGCCACTAGGCCCCACAGGACCTATTACATAAAGCTACTCTACCAAGACCAGGAGACAGTTCAACACTACCTAATAAATAGAAACAAACACAGGTAGTCAGCCAAAATGGAGAGACAAAGGTCATGTTCCAAATGAAAGAACAGAACAAGGCTCTAGAAAAAGAACTAAACAAAATGGAAACAAGAAATCTACCAGACACAGAGTTCACCACACTATTTATAAGGATGCTGAACAATCTTATTGAGAACTTACAACAAAAAAATAGGAAGCATAAAAATGGAGATAGAAAACATAAAAAAGAGACAGTCAGAAATTAAGAATATAATAACTGAAATGAACAATACAATAAAGGGAACCAACAATAGATTAGAGAAAGCAGAAGACTGAATCAGTGATTTGGAAGATAAGGTACTGAAAAACACCTAATCAGAACATCAACAACAACAACAAAATCCAAAAAAATGAGGACAGTTTAAGGTACCTCTGGGACAACATCAACCATACCAACATTCACATTATAGGAAAACCAGAAGGAAAAGAGAGAGCAAGGAATTGAAAATATATTTGAAGAAATAATGACAAAAAACATCTTCCCTAACCTGACAAGGGAAATAGACATACAACCCTACAAAGCTCAGGGTCCCAAACAAGATGAATCCAAAAGACACCCACACCAAGGCACATCATAATTAAACTGCCAAAGGTTAAAGACAAAGAGAGACTCTCAAAAGCAGCAAGAGAAAAGCAGTTAGTTACCTAAAAGGGAGCTCCCATTAGGCTGTCAGCAGATTTTTCAATAGAAATTTTGCAAGCAAGAGGATTGGCATGAAATATTCAGTGATGAAAAACAAGGACCTACAACCAAGATTACTCTACCCAGCAAAGCTATCACATAGAATTGAAGGTCAAATAAAGAGCTTCCCAGACAAGAAAAAGCTAAAGGAGTCTATCAACACCAAACCAGTGTTACAAGAAATGCTAAAGGGGTTTCTTTAAAACGTAGAAAAAGAAAAAAATATCAAAAACATGAATAACAAAATGGCAACAACTATGTACCTATCAAAGACCACTTTAAATGTAAATGGATTAAATGCTCCAATCAAAAGGCATAGGGTGGCTGAATGGATAAGAAAACAAAACTCTTACATATGCTGCCTACAAGACACTCACTTCAGATTGAAAGACACACACAGAGTGAAAGTAAAGGGATAGAAAAAGATATTTCATGAAAAGGGAACAAACAGACAAAAAAGCCTGGAGTAACAATACTTATATCAGACAAAATAAACTTTAGAACAAAGGCTATAGGGTATTTATCCAAAGAAACACAAAGTACTTCAGAGGGACATGTGAATCCATATGTTCATTGCAGCATTATTTACCATAGCCAAGATATGGAGGCAACCTTGGTGTCCACCAATGGATGAATAGGTGAAGAAGAAGTGGTACATATATACAGTGGAATGCTACTCAACATTAAAAAACAGAATGAAATCTTGCCATCTGCAACAATATGAATGGACCTAGAGGGCATTGTACTGAGTGGAGTAAGTCAGACAGAGAAAGACAAGTGAAATAAGATTTCACCTACATGTGGAATCTAAAGAACAAAGTAAGTGAACAACAAAACAAACTCGTAGATACAGAGAATGTTATAATGATTGCCTGATGGAAAGGGAGTTCAGGCAGAGGGTGAAAAGGAGAAGAGATTAAGAAGTACAAATTGGTTGTTACAAAAGAGTCATGGGGATGTACAGTATAAAATATAGTCAATAATATTATAATAACTATATATGGTGTCAGGTGGGTACTAGATTTATCAAGGTGACCACTTCATAAGTTATATAAATAACTAGTCAATATGTTGTACTCCTGAAACTAATGTTATATGTCAACTGTAATTTAAAAATAAAAAATATATTTAAAAAATAATGAATCTCCTCCACATTCAATTAATAATTGTTCAATTCTATCCTTTTAATATTTTGGAATTTGTCTGCTGTGTTTCACTATGTGTCACTGACATTTTAGGATGGCAGTAGTTTCCTAAATGGTTTCCCTTTCTCTGATAAAGTGCATTTGATCCATTCTCTATGTCACAGCAAACTTGTCACAATTTGACGCTAGATTCAACTCTCACCACTTTCTGCTTGCACACTACAATCCAGCCTCATTAAACTACTTTAAGTTCCCTCTTAGTTTAGCTCAGGGCTTTGTATATTCTCTTCCCTCTGCCTGGAAAGCTGCTTTCTTTTCCTATACTCTTCATTTGGTTGATTCCTTCTCACCTATTAGCTTTTACTCAGATGTTATTTCCACTGGAAAGCTATTCGGCTTTACTCAAACTCTGAATGAAATATTCTAGCTGTATGTATCTAGAGTGTCCCTTGAAGCTCTACCATATTGCCTAGTGGTTGCCAAGATACTTTGTCTCTCCCAGTAGCCTGTAAGCTATCTTTAGTACAAAGATTATTTGTTGCTTATTATTATCTTTCCAGAAATTAGTGCAGCACCCAGCATATAGTAAGGATTTAAGGAACATTTGTCAAAAGGATATGAATGGGCAGCAAAATCCACTTGAAATTTAAATGTATTTTCTAATAATATACCCCCCAAAAGGAACACATCTTAATTACCATTATATATTGTGACAAATTAGTTTCTCTGTTGCCTAATCTGTAACATAAAGAAGTTGTATGAAAAACTATGTATCCATAGCCTAATCAGCTCTAACATTGTATTGCTTTCTTTGTATAGATTTCCATTGTATAGATTTCCCAGTTAGAAACTTCAGATATTATCATGAAACAAACCCATTAAGTAAAAATCCAGAAGGATAGTTGCCTTTTGATTGAATAACAAATGCTGCCTTTCTAGATCCTGAATGCTGGAGAATTGTCTAATTCCAGATACTTTCGAGCACTTGCAATTTAAAGATCAGTAAAGACCATTCTAGATAAGACTATAGACAATTCTAGAATAACCATAACAGTATGTTCTTTTGAGTCCCGGTCTTATACTATTATTAGTATATTAGTAACCAATATTACAAGCTTTGCGTCTTTACTTAAAAGTTACAGCAAATGCCAAATAAAACAGCAACTTGGGAGTCAGACACAAATCACTGCTTATCCAATTACTCACTGTGATTTTGGGCAAATCTCAATTTTCTCATCCATGAATTAAAATAACAATAGTAACTAACATAGCTTTTTGTGAATATTAATACATTAATGCATGCAAAGTTATTAAAACAGTGTCTGCTGTGAGGTATGAAATCAATAAGTGTTATCGGTTATTCTAGTATTACCTTATCATTATTTTAATTACTTTCATGTTTACTTAACTTTCAGTTAAGGAGACTTTTCAAGATAACATTATGTGTCTTAATGACATCTGTGATCTCTTTCCACATGCCTTCGCAGGACGAACCCTTCATCAGACCACCAGATGTCACTGTTTCTGACAGTTTCCAGCTTCTTGACCATCTTAAGATATTGTGCTATTTCAAAGGAGAGATATGTGTAATATTTTGGAAAAGAAGATATTTTGATACTATGGAACTTTTCATAAATTTCCCCAAAGCCACATATAACCATCTATAAAACATATTTTTCATATAGTTCTTAAGGGATTTAATTACACATGCCACCTCTGCCATAATGCAGATAGTAATGAGGACCTGAGTTTGGCTTCTAAATGGATCATTTTGGGCTTGTTCATGAATTAAAAAAATTAAATGTTTTCATGACTGGTTATGCTTAAGATAATTTATAGAAAACTACATTAAATCAGATATAGATACTACCACTAAATAGAGGCTAATCACACAGATAAGAGAGTTACAAATAGCTTAAGCCAGGATAAGTGTGATAAGCATCACACCTGAAACTAATATAATATTGTATGTCAACTATAATTGAAAATACATTTTAAAAAGAAAAAGAAATAAAAGGCATTCAAATTTAAAAAGAGTGATGTCATTTAAACAAGAAGAAATACGCTATGAAAAGAGATAAACTTCCCGATAGAGGATTAGGAACAATTATATGAAGAAGTACGTGAGTGAGATTTTGAAGAACCATTAGGATTTGACATACAGAAATGGGTTGGGGATGATTAGTACATGCAATTGTATAAATACCGTACAGGGAAGTACAGAAAATATATGTACAACAGTAAGAGGTTAATTTCTTCTTACATGTAGAGCAATATAATAGAGAATGATAAGAAAAAAAGTAATAATATATGTTGGGATTAGATTGTGAAAGACCTTGAATACCAGGTAATAAACTTTAGAAGTGTAGCAAAATAAAATAGAGCTCTGGAGATATGCATAGCTGAGTTTGAATCATGGTTTAGGCTCTTACTATTTAAACTTAGACAAAGCAAACCCCACTACTGGAAAAAGAGAGGCAGACAGGCAGACAGACAGACAGATAGAGATACACACAGAGAAAGGAACTTTCCTGAGCTGTGATCAGTTTCCTGATTGGTAAATGTGGGCAAGTAGCATTGTTGAGAAGATTGACAATAACGCATTGTAGCTGCTCAAAACATATAACCTATTACTATAAGCTATTCCTCCATTATCAGAAATGGTATTTCTCTATTTAGTGAGAATGAGAGACAATTGAACTAAAAGGTGCATAAGAACAGATTTTCCCCTCCCTTGAGAGCATATAGAGACCTGCCTTGAGAACTTCTGTGTCTACTGTTGAACCAGGCATTAGTACAAATGGAGAACCTCTCAATGGAGCAAGTGGCCCTGTGACTCTTGACACATTCACAGAGGTGCTTAAAGGTTTGTTGAAATGCTTCATCTGCAGTGGTAAGTCACATCTGCCTCGGCCATCCTTCCATACAGGGTGCTAGAGCCCTGTTAGGGAACACTAACAGGTCCTGGTAAGGAACACTTCTGTTACAGTAATTAGGCTCCTCACCACTTTTACAAGCTCGGAAAATATGTCCTGTTTTGAGAAATTTTCTTCCTATTCATTTTGCTCTTAAGAATAAAAACCAGATCATTATTTTTTCCTTTTCTTCAGAGAGATCTTATGCTACAGGTTATACACTTTTCTATTAAAAAATAATTATTACAGACCATGTGAACCAATAAGTTATACTAGTTAGAGGCCGAAAGAGAGTCCATTTTCACTTTTGGAATAGTGTGGATTGCTCTAATATTACCTTTAACATTTTGAAATGATTCACTTTTCCATTGTCCTGGAGGATAGAGTTTTGCCTGACTTCAGAGGCTGTTGTGGAATACTGTAACTAAACTACTAACTTATTTTTTCTCTCTTTGCGATATTTCTCCTGACTGACTAAATTTTCTATTCTGAATTTTATATCTATCTCTATTTCCTTGAATCAAGCTAAATAATTCATTTCTTTCCCATTTCAGCTTTTTATAACACATAACCTGTTATTCTACTCCCAGTTTGCTCTGCTTTAAGCAAACTGTCCACATTTAGGGGCTCGAATCTTCCCTTATTTCCCTCATCATTTTACTCTTGATTTTGTTACTTGTGTCCCTTGAATATCTACAGTAAAAAAATGCACAAAGAGTTTTCAAGTTTGAAAATTACTTTTGTAGCTATCGTTACCAAGGAAAACACTTCCATTGTATCTCAGTTTTATTTAGCACGTGGAGTTTATTACAGGCTAGTTTTTGAAGAACCACTGCTAGATTTCTTTGTCTCCATATTTTTTTTCTGTTGGAAAACTGGGTATCAGTATCAGGAAGAAGTTCAAGAAAACAGTTACTGCCCCAAGCATCAACTTTGAATACCCAGAGGTTATGAAACACTCAGGGGTAGGCTGAGACACTTGCTGGTGAGATATTTAGAGTAAGAGCTGAGGAACTCATATATGTCACTGAAGTTTTGAGTGAGCCTGTAAGCATTTAACCTTTGTGATATTATCTAAGTTTTAATTTTTAATGTGGCCTACCTCACCAAATTATTTTTCATAAGGGTACCCCATTCTTTGACTAGATAGCAAAATATTTTCTCCATAAAGTCATGCTTGCTTTTACTGTATTTTAGTAGTGTTATAGAATTACAAAAATGAAATGCAATTATGTATTTGGACATTTATATTTACATACTACACGCATTCATTTAAAATTTACCGTGCTTGGTTTTCAGTTAATTCAGTTAGCCAACCTGCTGATAATGTTTCTTCTGTCAAATTCTTCAGGAGACTACTTGAGAAATCTAATGTATATCTAAAATCTGAAAAGAATAGATATTTGTCTATTGCAGTGCCTTCTTATGAAACAAATCGGTATTTTCAGCATTCAGCAGCCCAGATTTCTAATATATCTGCCTCAAATAGCCAGAAGTAGATAAGATTAAAAACAAATGAAATAAGCTTCTTCAGTTGTTACTAAGCATGAGAAGCTGTTCTCCATGGGCAGGTGGCTAGTTGCAAGACGGAAGTTCCATTCTAGCATTCACAGCACATGTCCCATCCTCTATTATTCCTGTTAATTATTCTGCTCACAAGCATCTATTTGTTTTTGCACAAATGAATATTTAGAGAAATGGCTGGCCCTTATTTAAACTGCAGAGAAGTTGATATGTGTCCGTTTTAACCCTGCTTTATTTTGTCTGTGGTACACCCATTCACCCCCTTTAGACCACCTGCTGCCAACTTCTTTCCTCTAATCAAACAGGAACAGTCACACTTTGGTTGTCATACATTCACACCTGCAATACAATCACCCTAGGGTATTTATTTGCCTTAATTTAAACTTTTACTTTTCAGTTCTAGAAAAATTCCATTTTACTTGCTGCTTTGTACTTAATTCTGTACTAGATTCTTTCACATCCATTAGCATATCAGTGAGATTATGACAAAAATGGTTTATCTCCTTTTTAAAAAGATACCATTTCTGAAATCTTTTTCAGAGGCTAATAAACTGTATGCTCCCAAATAAACAGTTTTCTCCCTTCCTCCCTCCTCTGATATTTGAGCAACTAAATATTTGTGTAGTTTGTGAGAAAAGGCATCTTCTAATTTCTTTTGCTTTAGTTTTCTTTGAAGCTGTGCAGGAGTGACTGATATACTCTGACCTCTCTCTCACTCCTAATCCCCAACTACTTTCCAGAGAATGACCAGTTGTGTATGGCCCATTTCCCAGAGCTAAAAATACATAGGAAATATATCTCACCATCTACTGCATAATGTTTTAACTGAAGTTGCCCTTCTGCTACCTCTTTACCTCCCTGATAGGCACCCACTTCTTTCATCTTTCTCTGCTAGACATCTTGCTGCAGGCGCAGTGGGAAGCACTGGCAGGTGTAAGGACAAAAGCCACACTTTACCCAGTCCTCCTTAAATTGAAATTAACAGTATAATAAATGAAAGGGGCATAAACAAGTATTTACAATGTGTTGTATAGCAACAGGGTTAAGGGCAGTGGGCTATAGAGGTGACTTTAAATGAGTCATGGAGCATGGATTAGAGCTAGCCAAGGAAACTGGCGGCTTGGTCAGGAGGATCCTAAACAGGAGTGATCTGTCAAGAGGGAATAACACACATGAAGGCCCAGAGTTGAGTCACTGGGAGCCAGTGGAGAAATTGGTAGGAGCTGGAGGTATTTCACTAAGGCCAGGATTTTACTTTTCACCATGAGTGAATGTGAATATGAGATGGTAATGATAATTCATTATTAATGTTGACAGTAATTGCCAATGTTGGAAAAGTAAACATTAAAAAAAAATCTTCAGTTATACAAAAGTAATACTAATTATAGCTACTCATAATAGCTCTTTATAACTTGGGTGTAGTTATAATATAGCAGAACATGTACATTGAGAATCACACTTACAGATCTGAAAGGAACCTTGTGGATCCTTTAAGTTAACTCCTCATTTTACAGATGAAGACAATGAAGCTCAGTTGTCTTAAATGATGGTTTCAAAGTTAGCCCGCTAGAGCAGAGCAAAGATGTCAGATTAATAAAAATGTGCTCTATTAACTTAGTTGTAGTGCATTTTATTACAATTATAAATTCTACATTTACACTTATTTTCAAGAAGTGGATATCCTTGGGCACAGTTACTTGTTTACTCTCAACTGTTTTCTTCAATTAAAGTTTTCAGTACCATGATTATAAAATAATGATCAACCATAAGGCCGATTTTTTTAGTGTTGTTCCTTTTTCAGTGTTTTACATTTGAATTAGTATAGCTGAAATAACTCCACTAAGTTTGCCGTGAGAATGTGGACAATGAGCTATCAAAATGAATCTGTACAAGTATAGAATAGCGAGAATCCATAAAATGCAATTTTGAAATTAATCAGCCCATTTGTAATGAAAAAAGATGGTATTTGCATTATTTATACACTGTTGTTGTCAGATGGACTACAGTGTGTTTCAAATAGGACTCACCCTGATAAAGAAGAAGATTAACCATTTATTGAAATAGTAAGGATTGCACTAGAGTAGAACAAATGGAAATAAATCTCAAGAGAAACCAAATGGGTATTATATGGGCCAATACCACAAATTAATCCTCCCTTTTACCAATTCCCAAATGCAAACAGCAACTTGTTTTAAGGCAAAGTCTAATCTCTATTGCACCTGTTCTCTAAAGCCTTGTGTTAGACAGATATGTCCTGCAAAGCTGGCATCTACGCAGTTTCGGGAAAATGCAAATCCAGCACTAGAATTAAATCAAAGAATTCTAAAACTTGATAACCATTTCTTCCCTTTTTACAAAATTTCTCACTTCAATTTCCTGAATTGAGGAAGAAGGACAGCACATTTTAAAAAGAGTCACACATTGTCATTAGTGGACAATATTACATATTCTTGGAACTCCTTTTTCTCAGTAAAAGCATATTGGGAATTTATAGAAAGGGGCACAAATCCTAAGATAAGAATACCGGAGTGTCAGGTCTCTATCCTTGACTAACTGCATACCACACTGTGCAAACCCACAGTTGAAAAATATGTGCACAAAATGAAGCAAGATAAGAGTAATATTTAATGCTTCATCACTAAATGGGACATTACCCCAAACCCTAACTCAGTTTCCTGACAACCTAGGCTGAACCAGATAGAAACTTCTCATTGCTTTGATAGAGATTCTTTCTTTCTTTCCTCCTTTCTTTCTTTTCTCCCTTCCTTCCTTCCTTCCTTCCTTCCTTCCTTCCTTCCTTCCTTCCTTCCTTCCCTCCTCTCTCTCTCTCTCTCTCTCTCTCTCTCTCTCTCTCTCTTTCTTTCTTTCTTTCTTTCTTTCTTTCCTTTCTAAAATCAAATTTCTTCTAAAGAATTTCTTTGTATCTCTCTTAAGCTTATTTTGAATCTTGGCTCTTACCATTTCAACAGTGAAGAAAAGCGGGCCTAGGAAGATAAAAGCAATAGTAATAGATAGGCCCTAAGAAGGGCAAAGGAGCTGTAACAGAGGTGCTAAGATTTGTCTCAAGTGTTACTTTCTTGTAAGATACTTGAGCTCTACCCTTCTGGAACAAACAATCAAAGAGCCAGAAAGAAACATTTAGCCTCTCACAGGCTTGCTTATATCTATAGTACTTGGTCAATAAAGTGTCCTTAGCCTCTGACCATGATCACCCTCAGAGCAAGAATCAGAATCCTTGGTCTCTCTCCTCTCAAGACCATTGGAGGACAAGGTGTGATCAGTAAGATGGGAATTAGTGGTTATCAAAATCTCTGTGACTTTATTGGTATAAAAACTCTAGCATGGCTCAGCATCTGGTGTCGGGAGCCTGTGGATCAGTCCTTCCCAGTATATATGGAATTAGAATTACAGGTTCCCAGTATGTCAGTTTTGGAAGGTACCCTAGAAGGTAATCTAATTTATGAAATGCTTGGACTCCTTTTACTTCATTCTTGCAAGTTGGTTATCAATCCTTTTCGAATACTTCTTGAAGAATGAATGAAGACAGAAAAGATGGAAGGAAAAGGACATTTATTAATTGTCATAATGTAGCAGGCTCTGTGCTGAATGCTGTACATATTTTACCGTTTAAAATTTACATCAATTCTGTAAGTTATTATTATATTCAACAAGAATCAACATGTAAAAGAAGCTCCACTTGCCAAGAGGTATATGTATAAGTAGTCATGCTAGGATTAGATAACCAGTATCTCTGGACTCAAATATATCACCCATTTTAAACGGCAGCTTTACATTTTAATCTGTGGAACTTCAATTACTTAGCATGTTTAAAGGTATTATTGAAAAGAATAATGAAACAATTTTGGGAAACACTAAGGTGAACAATTTTAATGTACTCTTTTTATGACAAGAGTTCAGTCTTTAACATGTTCATGTCCTCTGTGTTTCTCCCAAGTGTAATAAAAATACTTAGCATTTATTGACTCTTTAATATTCGTGGCAGCCCTGTCACCAGGTATTGTTAACTCCATTTCACACGTGCAGAAATAGTGGTTGATTAACTTGCATGGAGTCGCCAGTTAGTAATGGTAAGGCTGTGATTTTGAGTCCAAAGAGCATGACTCAGCGATCTGACTTCTTACCCACTACACTAAGCTTGTCCTCCCTATGGCATTGTATGTATTGTTAGCTTATTTACCATAAGCATGACGAGGGGACAACTCTTTCTTACGATAGTGCCAGTGCCCAGTGCAGGTCCAGATAAAATCTTGAAAGATATGAAATACCAGTGTATTCAATAATATCAATGTAGGCTAGCAGTGACTGTGTGATAGATACTTATTATTTAATATTTTATCAAGCAGCTGACAATTATGGACATAAATCATGTTATTAATTATATTTTCAGAGGACAACAAAAGTTATAGTAAACATTAAAAGGAGAACATGTAATGTAATGATTATTTAAGGAAGCAAACATTTCACTAGTAGACTACTCTTATGATTAAGAACTTTTAATTTTAATAAAAATGGAGGAAAGTACTGATTTAATTATAATGTTTAGAAGATTATTTTTATTTTTCAATAAAAAAGTAATACAAGTTTATTTGTTAAAGTTAAAAAATAAACCATTTCTACTTCTATGATCTGAAAAAACACTTTCAAATCTACTTCTATTTAAAACATAATAATTATTATAGCAATAATATATATACATATAATTATATAGCAATTATTATTCAACTCTTACAAGGCTCAAAGCACAATGAAAGCTGCTTTCAGAAAGTATCTATGTAGTTGATATTTTATCTGTTTTCTGGATGAGGTAACAGACCAAAGATTTTGTTTTTAAGAATATTAAGAGGAACAGTTGGGAATCAAACCCAGATCTCTTTGAGAGAACTTTGTTTACCTAAACCAAGTAATAAGGATATGAGGAGAAGTGTGTGTGTGTGTGTGTGTGTGTGTGTGTGCACGCGCATGTAATAACAGCATACAGAGTAGGTTTGTGAGTGAAAGGTGCTAAATTTAGTTCTCAGCACAGTGTGTTTGTGGTTTCTATGAAATTTATTGGTAGAGATATTTGGTGGGCATTCAAGATGTGAATCTGGATTTAGAGATTGTTTGGGGAGAGCTCAGTATATAGATGGTGGTTAGAACCATATATTCAATAGCCCCACGAGAAGCGAGGGAAGAGGAATGAAGATCAGACTCTAACAAGAAAGAACGCGTTAGATTTTATACTTTCATAAAAAATTGACAGGTAATGCTGAATATAGCTAGTGTGCAAAGAGAAGTTTGTTACAGTACACAATTTATGCTACACAAATATGTTACATAATTCTTTTATTCTCAATAAAATATGCTAGGGAAAGATAACATGAAATTTTTCTTCTCATATCTAATATTCAATAAAACATAAAAGTATAAAACCTCAATATCTTTAATTCCTTTGCAACTATAAGTATATATAATCAATGTAAAAACTTAAGTCTAGTTACATCAACCATGAACAGGAAACATGACTTTTTATTTCCCACCAACACTGGAGTGAGATGAAGCAAAAGAAAGAGGAACCTATCTTACAATATTTTTAGTGTTAAATGCAAATGATAAAATAATAGCAGAACGTTTTGCTCGAGTTTACCCTAGTCTCAACACTTATAGGCAGAATGGCTCTTTAAAACTTAAGTCGGATTTTCTCACTCATCTTAAATTTATTAGTGGCTCTTCTGGCTTTATCCAGAAAAACAAACAAACAAACAAAAAACAAAGTCTTTATATGTACCTCTAAGGCCCCACCTGAGCAGACTCCCATTTGTCCACTGCTTTCCTCTCTTTCTCTCCCTCTGCTCGGTATATGCCAGCCACCTTGGGGCCACTGAAAATGTCAGGAGTGTTTCTCCCTTAGGGCCACTCCCTTAGCTGTCCTCTCTGGCTGCAGAGCTCTTTTGCAAGTACCTGCTCAACTACCTCCCTCACATCTTCAAGTCTTTGCTCAAATGTCGCCTTTTTATAAGTCAGGGCAAGGTCCACCAGACCACTCTAATACTACTAGCTCCCTCCCATAGATCTCCAGCCCTGATCTCTCTTGCCTCACTCAACATTCTTTTTTATACTATTTCTATCTTCTTATACATGATATAATTTATGTACAGTATTTCAGCAAACCTCAAAATCAACGATTTTATGATGTATCATTATTTTATGACAACTAAAAAAGAAGAAAAGCTGCCAATCAAATTATGATAGATGTACCCAGATTTTATAGATGCTGAAATGTGAAAAAATTTCTAACTCAGACTTAATAAAACACATATTTATTACATTTAGTTTTTTTTCTCCATTTTCTTATGCCAAGATATAAGTTTATAATGGCAAGTTTCTTTATATGTTTTGCTTACTGATATACTCCAGGTGCACAGAATAGTTTTTGGCAACTAATAAGTTCTCAATAAATGTTTGTTAAATCAATTGCTAATATCTCATGGACTAAGTAAAGATTAAAACAGAGGAGGAAGGAATGTCATCCAGAGATTTTAAACTAGGAGCAAAATGGCTGAAAGATATTACCTCTGGATGAAGAAACATTTCATGGCTTTGGATGGTCACCTTACAAAATTGGAAATGAACATATTTGCAGTTGTAGATGAGATATGTAGATCATGTTATGTGCGTTAGTTATTGCTGTATACCAAGTTGCCTCAAAACTTAGTAACTCAAAACAACATGCATTTTTCACTTCATAACTTCTGTGAATTAAGAATGTGGGCACAGCTTAGTTGTGTCCTCTGTCTCTGGATTTCTGACAGGCTGTGATCAAGGTATTGCCTGGTTGTTGTCATCTTAAAGTTTGACTTCCAAGCAGATAGTCATGTGATTATTGGCAGGATTCAGTTTCTCATGGGTCATTGGACTGAGGGCTTCTGTTATTTTCTGGCTATTGGCCAGAACTTATCCTCAGTTTCTTGTCATATAGGTCTTTCCAGTATGGCAATTTGCGTTATCAACATTTATAAATCAAGAAAGCAATAGAGTGAATCTCCTGGCCATACAAAAGTCAAAAGTCAAAATATTTTATAATATAATCACAGAAGTGACATATTATTTTTGCCATATTCTATT
Organism: Eidolon dupreanum; assembly: GCA_028627145.1. Lineage (NCBI taxonomy): Eukaryota > Metazoa > Chordata > Mammalia > Chiroptera > Pteropodidae > Eidolon > Eidolon dupreanum. The sequence continues at coordinate 63,879,350 of CM053513.1, forward strand.
GGTTAGAAGCAAGTCACTTGGCTCAGCCTACATTCAAGAAGAAGGATGTATATTGGGAGGAGGGACTCACTAACCTGTCTACATCATTATGTAAAGCCATCTTTACAACTGCATGTATGAGAAGAAGAGTGTGTTTGCCTGTGGAAGATCTAAGGAAGATGCTTTAGCAGATACATCCCAGAGTATATATTAAATGATATTAAGCAGGCCTCCTCTCCTTCACTTTCATCCATAGTGGTAGATTTCAAATATTAATCCTTTCTGACAACTGATTGGATAAGGGGTACATACTTGACTCAAATCAGGCCAGTTAAATCGACCTGATAATTTTTGATTTTGTATTAACAAACTCCATCAGGGTTGTTTTGAGAGATGCTATCATCTTAGGACCTGTGACTTGATCATCTTCTATCACATGGAATGAGAAGTCAGAAAAAAGATCTGCAGAGAAGAAAGGACGGAGATGTTTACAGAACTATAGAGATAAAAAGTAGAGAGTGTCTGATGAATTTCCTATTCACATTTCTAGACATTTCTATAATAATTTTTTCATGAGACTTTTCTGTCCCACTTTCTTTTTAACTAAAGCAAGATTGAGTTGAATTTGCAACTTGCAACCAGAGTTCTTACTGCTAATTACCTTTTTATGAAAACCTTCCATGTACCTTTGTTACCATGACAATGAATGTGACACTTTGTGATGGCATTTTCAAACAGACATAGGGAAAACTTGAAGAGAAAGATGGAAGACCTTGTGTCTTCATTCCAAATGACAGCACAATTTAAATTTTTGTCAAAGTGGTTATTATTTCTCCATGTCAGTCTTTATAAGATTTTGAAAGAAAGTATGTCAAGTAGGAATAGGTTTATAAGACCCCCTGTGGAACTAAATAAACAGGAGTCTGAATGGTGAGAATTATCTCAAGGCACATCTAAAGAATAATGGCTTCTGTCTAGTTATCTCTTATCTATGGCAACACATTTGTTTACTCAAACACTGGAAACAAAATAAAAATACCAAACTGTAACTCCAGGTTCTTAAACATTGGCTTAAACTAACAAAATAATATGATTATGGTTGAGTGCCAACTTTATTTGTAACCATGCTTTTGTAAAAGCTTTTCAGCTTTATGTAATGAAGAAAACAAAATCACAGAATGTTTTGGAATCTGGAAATACTGAGACTATAAAAGAATGAATAATAGATTTAGTATTGTCTGCATTACCACTTCCTCCATTTGAATTGTTTAGTCAGCCTCTTGTCATAGTCCAAGACACTCTAGGTACCCAGTCACCTCAGAACAATACTAAGCCAAAGGCTGAGTTTGGACACTTTGTAGTGAAGTGTCAGTTCTGTTTCCTTTCTCTTTTGTTTTGGTTTGAAAAGGATTTATTTGTATAGCTCCTGTTTCATGCTCTGTTTCCCTAATGAACAATAAGTACCTATCTCTGCAAACAGTAATCTTCCAGGTCTTTAGTCAGTGACTTCTTGGTGAATGATATCTGCCCAGAATTGACTTGCTTTTCTATTATTGACTCAAAAGAAACCTCCTAAACAGGAGAAATTATATGCCAAGCCAAATTAAAATATTTAAAACAAGGAATTAAAAGTGAAAAATAGAAGACTTTTAAAACTCAGTGAGTTATGTTAGAGAGCATTCCCTTTGTTCATATTCTTATTTAGGATAAAAGTATTGTCTTTGGTTAGAGAAAGCCTCTACCAAGCTAAGAGCTAGTTTCAATCAATAGATCTTGCACTTTACTATGTGTTCCTGAACAAGTCAATTTAGGACAAAGGTTTCAAGAGAAAAATCTCTGGGCTTAATCCACTGCTGATTGACACAATCACATTTGTGGGGGAAATAGGCCATCTGTGAGTGACATGTGCTGGGATGTGTAGGTGTGAGTGGGTAGAACATGAGCCTCCTGGGCAAGTAAGTGCCGAGCTGTCCTCAGCTAAATAAAGATGAGAAACTGCCATGCAATATTGAGATGGAGCCATTGCAAGACCAGAAAATATCAGCTTCATCATAAATCAGATTGTTATGGAACATGGCAATATCACTTTGATTCAGTAATATCTTGAAGCATATAATGACAGTGTAGATTCACCATTTTCTCTCAACTTTTAATGCTTCCATCTTAGTTCAGTTTGGTTTCTGATAATTTCACCTGTCTGTCACTACAAACATCCTAGTGGTTGTGCCTAACTGCAGTTTCTGGTATTACTAGCTCATAATTGAAAGGGTCTGCCAGGTTATTCTACATTTATGAGAGCTGCTTTACAGTTCAGGGCCACACTTTACTTCCAAAGAATTCTGGTTGCATCACAAAAAGGGCTCTTCTGTATGCCAACCCCCCCTTGCCTTCCTCCTCATTCACTCCACTTTCTTCATCTTTACTATTTGTTCCCTCTCTTGTCCTGTCCTGTCCTGTCTTGTCCTCTCCTCTTCCCTTCTCAACTCTCCTACTCTCTCGTCCCCACTCCTCTCTTCCTTAATAGATAAACACACTGTATTACCTTTATAAAATGTGGAAAAAAATCTGAGTTCTAAAAGAATTTTGGATGATAGATTTGGATCTGTACAGCTTTTATTATTATTACTCCTTTTTTAAACCTTCCATGGCTTTCCACTAACATGTTACATTTTTATTCAAATGTCCATCTCAAAAAACACTTTATACTTTCTTTTCAAAAATTTTTATATTTAAAAATTAATAATAGTTTCCCATATACATAAAGGGAAAACCACCCATAATCCTACAACCTTTTAACAAAATTAGGAAGAGAAAGTTTGAAACTTCTCATCCCTACTATTCAGTGTTATTCACCAGGATAAATACTATAAGGGTTTTAGGTGTAGCATTCTATTTTTTCTGTCTTACATAAATATATCTGTGCATTATATATACTTTCATACATACAAATATTTATGAAAATTTACAACTTTGTTATTTATCTTTTAGACCTGACATTCTATTATGATCACTGTCTCAGCTTAGCACCAATAGGTCTACTGAATTCTTCTTAGTGACTGTACAGTATTCTAACATTGCAGTTGCAGGTAATTTATTTTACTGTTCTTCCCCAGATGAACAAAATACACTGAATAAACACCCTTAAACATTTCTCTTCAACAGATTAGGATAGATTTAAAATGATAAAACTGCTTAGTCAAATATATGTAAATTTTAAATGTTAATTAAATGTTAATTGAAAATTATATTTCAAAAGATTAAATGAATTTGCATTCTTACAAATAACATATTAGAGGGCCTACCACCTTGCCAGAACTTCATGTTCTGAAACTTTTTATCTCTTGCCAATCCGATAAGTGGAAAAAGACGTCTCGTTCTTATTTATATTTGCATATTCCATGAGCCCACAGCTGTCACCAGCATCGTGACCATTCTCACTGCTTGTCTTGGAAAGTGGAGATGCTCCCGCAGGAAGAAGATCAAGGCCAGATTCTTATGGGCTGCGGGCTCTGAACATATCCTCAAAAGCATCCTGCTCTGGCAGACCGTATGTTTTTATGCTCCTACTCTCGTTCCTCTTCTTCCTTCTTCTTGAATTTTTTTTCAGGGGGTTTCCTCTTTATTTCCTTTTATTAATTTGTAGAGATACGCTGTAAAGTACAAATATCAGCCCTTTTCTATCTTTTGTAAAATAAAATTCCCATAGAGTTTTATTGCCTCTTAACATTATGTTTTTCACAGATATTTTCTATGACTGACACAGTCAAATTTCTCTGTTTTTTTCCCCCATTTATCGCATATAGATATTCTGTTTTATTTAGGAAGTCCCCTTTACTCAGAGTATATGTAACTATCCTCCTATATTTTATTCAAATACTTTTTATTTTCTAATTTAGATTTTTAATGTGACTGGATTTTAATTTTCTTATAGAGTACAAGTATTTTGTTTTTAAACTAGCATAAGGTGTCGACAAATGGTTCTGGAACAATTAGACATCTACATGTGCAAAAATGAATCTAGACACATACATTATACCCTTCACAAAATTAATTTGAAATGGATCATAGAACTAGTTGTGAAATGCAGAATTATAAAATTCCTAGACAGTAACATAAGGGAAAACCTAGATGACTTTGGGTAGGGCAACGACTTCTTAGATATGACATCCAGGCATTAAAGAAATAATTGATAAGCTGGATTTCATTAAAATTTAAAACAGCCACTTTAGAAGATAGTTTGGTAGTTTCTTAACAAAAATAAAACACTCTTACCAGACAATCCAGCAATCATATTCCTTGGTAGTTACCCAAAGCTATTGAAAACTTTATGCCCATACAAAAACCTGCACATGGATGTTTATAGCAGCTTGAGTCATAATTACCCAAAGTTGGAAGCAACCAAGATGTTCTTCAGTAGGTAAATGAATAAATACACTGTGGTCCATCCAGACAATGAAGGATTATACAGTGCTAACAAGAAATGAGCCATTAAGTCATGAAAAGACATAGAGGAAACTTAAATGCATATTGCTAAGTGAAAGAAGCCAATCTGAAAAGCCTACATATTATATGATTTCAACTGTGTAACATTTTGGAAAAGGCAAAACTATGTGTCAATGTAGGTTCATTGATTATAACAAATGTACCACTTTGGTGGAGAATGTTAATAATGGGAGAGGTTACAAATATATGGTAACAGGGTAGACACCTTTCTTTTGCTGTGAACCCTAAGCAGGTCTTTTAAAAATCTTTTAAAAATAGTATGCTATGAAAAGAAGAACCTTGGGCATTTATTCATTTAATCAGCAAACAAATGTTACATGAATGCCTACTATTAATCAGACAGAAAATAAAGTGCACAATGACACAATCTTTGCTGTAAAACAACTTACCATCTAACATGGTTTAGGAAATTAGTGCACAAAAATAAAGCAGTATGATTCTAACACACATACGGAGCTGATACAGTTCAATGAGTACTGTTCCCATCAAGAGGAAGTCTGGAGAAATTTCAAATTTATTTCTAAGATGTTGCTATTGCTGAAAGCATTTTGAGAACTCTTCTTTTGGACTTTCTTTATGGACTTTGTCATATTGTGAATATTTTTATTAGGGTTAATTTATTGCTTTAGAATGTATAAATAATATGATTTTTGGAAATAATCAAAAGCTGTACAGATATATTAGGTCAAACACCTCCACTCTCTTTTGTTATTCATTGTCTTTTTCCCCCTCTTACTAAAACTACACTTTTTATACAAGTGTTAAATTGTTATACTGTAATTGTAGATTTGTCCATGCCTTCTGTTTATTTTCCCTTAATGGATTCCTAGACTATGTTATTAGAATTATGAAGCTTCATGTTTACTACAAATTTTTGAAGGGTTAAACCATCATATTGCCCACTTTAAACTTATGCAATGTTATATGTCAATTATATATTAATAAAGTTTGAAAAAAATTCTTGATGAATTATCTTATTGATATGAAATATCCCTGTCTTTTAAGGCTATTTACATTGTTTGTATTTATTAATTAATATTATATATCTATTATATACATATTACATAATATAGCTATTATATAATCTGTAAAATATCTATGTAATACATAACAATATATATTATTTCTCTATCTATATCTAGCTATAGCTCCCTATTTCTTGTTAGCCCTTGTTTTATGTTTGTCTCTTACAAATAGCCACAGCTGCAAAAAATTCAATATTTTTATTTAGACTTAGAGTTGCAATCTTTTAATTGAAGATTTTAGTCCATGTGAATTTCATGCTATTGATATATTGAGGCTTATCTCTGCAATTTTATTTTGTGCTTTATATTTGCTATGTTCTCTTGTATTTTTCTTTATTCTCTTTATTTCTCCTCTTCTGGTTGAGAAATTATACATCATGTTTTTATTCTTTAATAGTTACCACTAACTTTTACAATATCTCTATTTTAATTTATATTTTACCACCCAGGTAAAATGTTTATAAATATCTTTATCCTCTTCCTGAATGAGACAAAGACCTTAGCAATAAGATTTTGAGACTTTAAATTTGAGACATCTCTAAAAAATTATCTTGGCTCCTGAGCTCTGTGTGTGGCATTGACTGAAACTGCTGTTGCAACTACATCTCAGTCCCACTTCTCTCTCTACCCAGCCTTACTTTCATTGCTTTCCCATAGCACTCTGCAAAATCTCTCTGAACACAGATCTTAGTAACTCAGTATATACTCCTGGAGAAGCCAAACTCAATATTCAGGTTGTCCTCAGTCTGAACAGTTTTATACTATGCTCATAATGGTTTACATCTATTTTAGCACTTGAGTGGAGTCTTTAAAATACATAATTTACTGTTCTTCAGTTTAATTTGACATAAATGCTTCTTTTAGACTTGATGGTCTTACAACATAAACAAAAATTAATATAATTTGATATAAAATTTCCAGATATTGAAGAGGTTATATAAAAATTAAGTTCATTTTTATGTTTAACATTATTTACACATATTTTCAAGGGTAAATCAGCAGTATACAAAATGAAATAATTTGGTTTACAATAATAAAAGATGGTGGCCACCTGCTGTTTGTGTTAAATATAAATCATGTTCAGTAATGCCTTCAGTTAGGAAATTAGAGATTGTCTCTATTTTCTACTTCTAATCTGCATAATAACCATAAATGAATAAATACATGACAGGTTTGGTAATTAAAAGAGTGGCAACGTTCAAAATTCACTACATTAGTGAGTTCATTGAGTTGTTATTTTGTAGCCTAGTGATTGAGGGACAGTCAGTATAGATTAAGCATAGATATTTATAGCTCTCATTTTTTTGACATAAGGGCTACCTGATGGGATAACACCTGCTTGACTTTTTTCAAGGAAATATAAAGAAAATATAGAAGAATAAGCATAAAAGTATATTAAAAACTAAAAAGTAAATTAAGTATTGTTTTAGTCACATTGCTTGATCAAGCAACAGAGGTAATCATTATAACTAAGATGGCAGAGTAATGAATGCTAAATTATCCATAATCTAAAAGATTTTCAAAATACAAGGCAGGAGCTTATCTGCCTGATTTCAAATTATACTACAAAGCTACAAAAATCAAAACAGCTTGATTCTGGCAGAAAAACAGACACACAGACCTGTGGAACAGAATTGAGGGCCCTGAAGTAAACCCACACATATACAGGCAAATAATTTCCAACAAGGTAGCCAAAGACATATAATGGAAAAAATAAAATCTTTTCAATAAATGGTGCTGGGAAATTGGAAAGCCACATGCAAAAGAATGAAACTAGACTACCGTCTGTTCATCCTACACCAAAAGTAACTCAAAATGTATCAATACTTAAATATCAGACCTAAAACAACAACTGCATAGAAGAAAACATAGGTACTAAATTTATGGACCTTGATTTTAAAAAGGATTTTATGGATTTGACCTCAAAGACAAGAGAAGTAAAAGCAAAAATAAATGAATGGAACTCTATCAAAATAAAAAGCTTCTGCACAGCAAAAGAAACCATCCACAAGCCAAAGAGGTGACTAATAGAATGAGAGAAGACATTTACCAACAACACCTTTGATAAGAGAGTAATATCCAAAATAATAAAGAATTCATATAACTCAACAACAAAAAATCTAAATAACCCAGTTGAAAAATGGGCTGAGGACCTGAACACACAGTTCTCCAAAGAAGACATACGAATAGTCAACAGACATATGAAAATATACTCAACATTACTAGCTATTAGGAAAATGCAAATCAAAAGCACAATGAGATACTACCTCACACCTGCTGGAAAGGCTATTATCAACAAGACAAGTAACAACAAGTATTGGAGAGGTTGTGGGAAAAAAAGGAACCTTCTTACACTGCTGGTGGGAATATAAATTTGTACAGCTACTATGAAAAACCATATGGAGATTCCTCAAAAAAATAAGAATAGAATTACCATATGACCCAGCAATCCCTCCTCTGGGTATCTACCTCCAAAATTTTAAATCATTTACCCATAAAGATACATGCATCCAGGTGTTCACTGCAGCATTATTCATGGTGGCCATGACATGGAAACAACTGAAGTCCCCTTTAACAGATGATTGGCTAAAGAAGATGTGGTATGTATATACAATGGAATATTACTCAGCCATAGGAAGAGATGGAATACTGCCATTTGTAACAATATAAATGGATCTTGAGTTAAACAAAGTAAGTCAGACAGAAAAACTTGAAAGCCATATGATTTCACATATATGTTGGATATAAAACTAAAAGCAACAAACAAGACAAAAAAAATCTTGTAGACACGGACAAGAGTTTAGTGGTTACCAGAGGCAAAGGGAGGAGAGGCAGAGATAGGTAAGGGTAAGGGGATCAAATATATGGTGACAGAAGGAGAATTGACTTTGTGTGGTGAATATACAATGCAATACATCCTATAATAAGCCTGATTTTATTATATAATAGTAAAATGAATCTGAATTTATTCTAAACGCAACTGTGTATTTAATGACAAGAACACTGGACTATGAGTTTCTGCTCACTAAAGATACAAATCTGCTGTGTAGGCAAGTTATTTAACATCTCTGACACTCAATTTCTTCATTTTAAAGTATATGATATCTAAGCTACAGCATTATATTAGTGGATAAAATAGGATAGTATATATCATCCTTCCTAGAAAAAACTGGATGCCTGTCAAATATTTGTTGAAATAGCAATATTGTTTAAAATAAGAGAATATTTATCAACTTAATTTCAAAACAAAATTATGCTGTATAATGATGCATAAAATACGACACACAAAAAAAGCATACATTAAACTGCAGTGAAAGTGATTAAAATAATAAACAGGACGGGGAAAAAATACACCAAGACTACAATGAAAGCTCGAAGTGTCTATACGCAACTTAAATATAGGCTTCAAATTTTGCTCTAACTTTCTGGAACTCACATGCAAAAGAGACCTTGTTTGTTATACAACACACTTGTTCAGAGGCAGCACTGAATGTCTGTTCTTGGTACTAAGAGCTGACAAAGATTTCTCTTGAGGTTCTTCATAAAGAGGACATTGTTGGAAGTAATAAATAGCATTCTCAGTGGGATTCTTAAAATAGATGCAGTGACAACAACTTTAAAGAACTGTTTCTAAATAGGTTTCTTGCACTATTTCAAGGAGTAGCTCGGTAAACATGCTTCTGTGAATGTTAAGTCTTGCTTATTTGCTAAAAGTTTCTATGAAATATAGGGGCAAAAGAGATAGTTGCAGTCTAGGTAACTGGCTTAATGTAGGGAGAGTTTAGGAGGGCTTGTGCCCTTCATGTAAGTCATCTTGAACATTGTTTCTCTGACAAAGAAATTTTAAAACATAAAAAGAACAGTAATTCTTGGAAAATACAAAGGAGAAATTATTCTATGTTGCTTGTTCTGCTCACTTAACAAATGTTTGAGCACTGACTATGAGCTAAATATCATGTTAGGGATATATAGCACAGTATTGTGGTTTAAAAACTATATAAAAAAATAATAAAAATAATAACTATATTTATTTACATGTGCATCTCTATCTCTATATCTACATCTATTCCTGTATCTATTTCTATATCTATACATCCCACCTCCACAGATATCTGAAATCATCAGGTGCTGATGTCTGTCATCAGAATTTGATACAGACAAGGAAAGAGGCAATGGTAGGGCAGTCACATAAACCTTATGAAATACTTAATATGAAAGCTGTATCATCATCCTTTTAAGGACATGTGGATAGCTTGACAAGATTCATACTTAAATAAAAGGCCATTATTTATTGTGCAAAGAAGAGAGATGATTAGTTTGTCTTTCCCATGTCATATTATCAAAATTCAACCCCATCATTTTAAGTTAAACATAACAATATTCTATTTAAGTTAAACATGCAATATTCTAAGAAGTGATTTTCTAGTAAGTGAGGCTTATTCCTTTAAATGACAATTTAAAAAATCTCCTTAGTTATAAAGCTTTATAAAATTCAATAGACATATAGACAATACTAAATATTCTAAAAATCTGTAATGTGATTTAGTAATATCTGCCAAGACTACTGAGATGGGTTGGCATTTTTTTACCTCCCTTTGTTGTCTTAGGATGTTGAATTTTTGTGTACTTTTTCTATCATAAGGCTGCTGTCCCACTTTTCACTCCTATTGTGAGAGTCTGACTATAGTCCCTATTAGTTGGGAAATCAATACAACCTTTTACAAACAATGCAAAATGCGTTAAGAGAGTCTGAAAGAGTGTGGAAGAGGCTTTCATATGACAACTACATGGGTTTAATGCCTAGATTTAATTACATCAATATAGGCTGCTCAAAGAAATTCCATACCTTCTCATTTGGTGGGTTTCACATGAATAGTTGAACATAGTGGTTAAAGGACATTTGGATAAATTAATTCTTATTATCATCATAATTGCAAGATTTTCTTATTAACTTTGAGCTTTGCTACTTATTTTGCTAAGAATTAAAGAGGTAAACTAATTTCTTTTAGAGAATAAAAATTTCTAAGGGAGATAAATACTCATAATAATAATTATAATTATAATAATAATTATAATAATTATAGTTATAGTTATAATTATAATGATTATGCTGGCTAGCATGTGCCAGGCACTACAGTAAGAATTTTGCCTTTCAAAATTCATTTATTTCTCCCCAAATTCACAGAGTTGATACTATTTTTCTAAAAATGTCTTTATAATGCTCCCATTCTTAAATGATGAAACAGTTTTATTCATTATACAATTCTAAGGAAAAGTTATACAACATAGTTTCACTGAACACAAATATATATATCCTTTCAAGATGTCTGATGTGTCCTGTTTTCCATATAAAAGAAAGTATACAACCTGGCTTCTTTAATTCAGTTTAATATTGTAAGATTCATCTACCTTGTTGTATTCATCAATAATTTGTTTTTATCAATGAGTAGTATCTCACAATGAGAATATGGTACAATTTTTTTTTTGTTCATTCTCATGCTTATAGGCATTTGAGTTGGTTTTAGTGTCTAGCTAATATGAATAAAATTTTTATGAACATTCTCATGCAAGTCTTTTTATGGATATGTTTTCATTTCTCTTGTGTCATCACCTAGTAGTAGAATTGATGTTTTCTAGTACAGATGCACGTTTAACGTTGAAAAAACAAACAGTCGAAACTTTTCCCAAAGAGATTGCACCATTTTACACTCCTATCAATGTATGAGAGTTTCTATTGCCCTATATTCTCACCAATATTTGGAATTGTCAATCTTTAATTTTAAACATTCCAATAAATATATATTAAACTTTCATTGCATTTTTAATTTGCATTTTTTGATAACATAATGTGTATACTTTTTCTTGTACTTATTACTGACTTTTTAATATCTTCTTTTGTGAACTCTGTTGACATATCTTGCTCACACTTAGTTTCATTGTTTCTTTTTATTGTAGAATTATGGGTGTTTTTTTCTTAATAGAGTCTATGGGTTGATAGATGTTTTTAATTTTGATTTTAATTTATCATTTTCTTCCCTTATTATTACTATTTTCTGTGTTCCTTTTAGAATTTTCCTATATTCAGGTCATGAAAATATTTTCTGAAGTCTGTCTTCTAGTAGGTTTATAGTTTCACTTTTATGTTTAAATTTTTATGCTTAAATCCATAATCCAGCTCAAATTATTTTTTGTATAGCGTGAGATAGATATTGAAATTCACTTTTTTTCCCCATATGGATATTCATTTGTACCACCAACATTTATTGAAAAGACTTTTCTTTACATCACTTTGTTATCTGTCAAACATTAATTGACCATATAAGTGAGGGTCTATCTCTGGGTACTCTCTTTGGTTTCATGAATCAATTTTTATGTTCTTATACCAATATCATCATGAAATTTTAATGGTTATAGATTTAATAAGTCACAGTCTACTTAGAGTCAATATACCAGTTCACATGACATGTAAGACTCTTTGAACAATAATATCTCATTACCTCTGTCCTTTGTGCTATATATGTGTTGTCATATATATTATATCTTTATATTTTAAGCCCCCAATTCAATGCTATGAATTTTATTTTAAAGGATCATGTTTCTCAGATACCACTTTCTGTAAACACAACTTGCTGTCTTGAATCATTTTCTTTCAGCCTGAAAAATTTTCCTCAGAGTTTTTTTTTTTTTTTAAATATACTGACAGTAAATTACCTCAATTTTTACCTAAAAATCTTTATTTTGCCATTATTTTTGAAGTATATTTTGCTAGATATATGATTCTGGACCAACAGGTTTTATTTTTCTTTAAGCATGCTAAAATTTCCTATTATGATCACTATTCCCATTTATGTAATACATCGTTATTTGCTGACTGCTATTAAAATTATCTTTTTGTTTTGTTTTTAGTAGTTTTAATGTGATGCACCCATGTATAATTATTTTTGTAATTATTCTTCTTGGAGTTCACTTTGTTTCTTGGGTATTTAAGATTATGTTTCTTTTGACTAAATTTGGGGAATTTAGATCATTATTTCTTTGATAATTTTTCTTTCTTGTTTTCTCTTATTTTTTCTGGGATTCTAGTTTAGCATATATGAGACCACAAAATAATACCTATATATCACTGAGGAACTATTAAAAAAGTTGTTAAAATGCTTTTAGCTTGATAATATGGTAAGACATTATTACAATGCATTTACCTCAGGGGGAAAAAAAGATTTCCATAAAGCATTCCTATAACTAGATTTGAATGTTACTATGTCTGGATTGTGCACCAAGATAAACTATTTGTGAAAAGACATCATGATATATAAATGAGAAAGCTTGGTTATAACATTTCCCTGGCTCTGTCACTAACATTTTGACTTTGGTAATTTAAATACCCTCTGTACCCCAGTTTCTCTTTTGAAAAACAGAATAATAGTCCAGCCTTGGAAACTTGCTGTGAAAAGAAGATGAGTAAATATATGGGAAATATATGAAGTGTGCATAGCACATAGAAAGTATTATGTAAGTTATAGATGGGTCATAAATTGAGAAGCACCTATAAAACTAATTTTGCTTTTAGAATAGTTGATTACTATTATTCATTCTAGGAGTAATTAAATGAGTGAGATTATTTGGTGAATATATAGGCTCCTATTTAGTAGTAATAGGACATCATTGCTTACTACAATGTATGCTTTTCAATTTTTATTTTTGGTTTATGGATATATATCTGGCTTATCCTAAAGTGATCATTAAAGAAGAATTTTAAAGTAGAGAGAACAGAACACACCCTATTTTATCTTGTAGAAATTTTTATTGCTCAGAAGATCTTTCCTATGAAATCTAACTACTGAGAAAATATTACTTATTGGAATAACATAATATTAATAACTAAGGATATTTGTAATCAATTATGCTTTGGGTCTAGTTAGGTAGGTCCATGTCTAAAAAGTAAGCAGAGGTTACCATATATCAGCATTCAGCAGATTTTAATATTTAAAATAATTCTAAATCAATTTTGAGAAGAGAAAGCTTTTCTTGGTTGTTTATTTAAATTATTTTTTTTTTCTTTTATCAATTGCATAGTGTGAGAAACTCTTACTGAAAACAGTAGGGAGTTTACAAAATTACCTTGGTTTACAGAGCTTGGAGTGCTAGGCCTATCAACATCAATGGCCTCTAGACTACAATTTCACTCACCAGATTTATGCCCTGTTACTATGACCCCAAATCTGCTCTTATTGTCTAATCAATTGGTTGTATTCCTGTTTCCACGTGATATAATCGTAGCTGTTTTCACTTTTCCCTTTCGAGTGATAGAGACATTTATAATAATATACCTTAAAATTTTTGAAGTCTTAAGCAACTACTACTGATGTTTGTTTCAAATTGAATCATACTCGTTTTGATTTGTTTGTTTTTATTTTAAATGACACAAAAATCTTGTCAAACCAGGATCTAGGAAAGTAAGACTGGTATTTGTAGTGACATTTGGAGTTCAAGTGAGGTATTATAGATTGCTGAACTGCTGGAGAAACAAAAGAAAACTTTCCTTGAAAGTCAAATTTTAAACAAAGCAGGGAGCAGGAGAGTTAATAGCATAAAACCCAGGTTTCTTACAAGCACATAATGTTAAATTCATTCAAGCAGTCCAAACTTTGGATCCTTAATGTTAGGACCAAAATTCATCTTATTTCAGTAGAAAAAACTTAATCATTTTGGAAAATGCTCCAGTAGATGTAAAAATATGTATGCATGGATGGGTATCTTGTCATTTTCTAACTCCTGTATTGTACAGAATCTACTCCTTCTTGCTTTAGACCCCATCTTCTTCACACACAGAATTCCAATTTTGTTCATGTATTTCGGGGGAGGCTGGAATAAGGACCAGTCCTCAGAGTGTAGGTTGACATTAGGTCTAACAATCACAGCAGTTCCACAGTAATCCTTTTCTCCTTTCCAGTGACTGATTTAGGAGTAGACAAGACAATAGAATACAATCTGTCTAGTGAAATGTAAAGAGAAGTTGGTTAAGAGTCTTCTGTAAGTTTTTCTTAACTCCTAAAAAAAGAACTAAAGAAAAATAATTCTTGCCTTGAAGCATTACTATGCAAGGCACTGATACTTCGAATTGCTTCAGTCTTCTTGCAACCACCAAGGAATTATGTTTAATATAGCAGAGCATAGAGGTCAAATGATGAGATTGTGTCATTACATTAGTGAATCCTTCAACGGCCTTACCTCTGGATTTCTTGTTATGTTTATGTTTTTATGCTTAAGTATTTTCTTGGGTCTTTTGTAAGTTGAAGCCAACTACATTTTAAATAATGCAAAAATAACAAAATAACTATGTGTCTTATACTTTCTGGAGGGAAAACTGAAATATAAGGCCTGAAAAAGTAAGATATTGGACAGGTTTTGAAAATTAGCATAAACTATTCATGAACTTTTTTGAATCTGGCATACTGAAGCATTCATGAGTCTGAAAAACACTGTTAATAAATATAAATTAAAGCATTTTATTCAGGAAAAAGACAATTTTGAACAAATGAAGACAAGGAAGATTTGATTATCAAAATTTTTTTGTTTTAATGTTTAAACTTGGACTTCTCTCTCTCTCTCTGAGAGACTGTCAATGCATATGGGCTTTTCAGGGGTCATGATGAGTTTTAAGACTTTCTTTAAGTCTTACTTGAGGTTAAGGGCTGCATCAGAAGATCAGAGTTGCATGTTACATTGGGCAAAATCGGTAACTCCGCTGTCCTATTTCATAATCTTTTCACACTTTAAACACACTTCCCTGCCATGACCCTGCTGCCCTGCCATCATTTACACAGATTAAAGTTGTTCCTAATGAAAGATGAACCACTTATTCAACTGTGTTTTTAAAAAATACAAGTTTTAACTGATTTCTGTATGAAAAATTATATAAGAAGTTTAGGGGTACTAGAAACAGTGTTGAGAGAATTGCCATTATTAGGCAGCCAAAGGAGATTCTTTCATAATTATAAAGCAAATTTGATTTATTTAAATGAACTTAAGTTGATTATTAAGATTTCTCTATTGTTGGTTATAATTGTATTCTGAACTTAGTTTTTCAGAATCATGGTTTCCCTTTATAAATAAAATGGAAAAGAATTTAACAAAGAAGAAACTTTAGGTGTTCACTGAATTTTTGGCCATATATTCACTGAGCATATATTATGTGCCAAGAATGTGCTAAACTTTTATAAAACCATCTTTTTTTCATTTCAGAGCAAGTTAGGCTACATTACTTTTCTTTATCATATTACTTTAAATATGGTTAAACATATTTAAAATCCAGGTGAGTGTAACTAAATATTAAAGTTATTTTAGAGTAACCCCTCCCAGACACAGCAGTTCCTGCTTAGAGTCCCTTCAGAATCTAGAGACAAAAAAAAAAAAAAAAAAAAAAAAACTTTCCACATTTATACATTTATAGACTAACAGTACTAATGAATACCTTGAATTTCTAAAGTGATAGACATCCATGGAAAAAAGTATACCTCCCACTTACATTTAGATATAAAAGCAAAATATATATAATTTTTCTCAGCAAATGAGTTTAATATTGAATTTCAGAAACTTAAAGTCAAGTTTTTATTTTAAAGTAGATTGTAAGGACAAATTTAAGAGATAGCCATAGTTAAAAATTAAAAAGATCAAATCTGTTGAGTGCCACTTTAATATCAGATCAAACAAGTCCTGCTGGTCTAAGAAGGAAAAATGATTTCCTTACACATATCAGAGCAGGCTCACGTTATTTTTATTTTTTCTGGAGGAAGACTGTATATACAGAAGATAAATATTCTCCTTAAAGCTAACTTTACCATGCCCAAATTGAATCAGCATTTCCAAAAATTTTTGTATTTCTTCTTTGCGTTTTTGTCTTTTGCACCCCGCCCCCCTTACAAAGCTAGATTCAACCCATATGATTCTTTTTGGTGTAGTGAAAGAATGCATTCACAGTTGCATAGGAAATATTTTTCTTCATAATAGTGTTATTTATTAATAAGCTACCTTGTCCCATGAAGAGTTTTATGGCAGCCTGGGTTAAGAGTGCACTGCACAGCGTAGATGGGACTGTAGGTGATGTGACACAGTCTGGGCTACAGACATTAGAACGTTTGGGGTGGGAGTGTGCTGAGTTGTGGCAGAACAACTGGAATGGATAGTGTATGCTCATCCTTCTACCCCTTTTCTGAAGCTGCAGAGAATGACTGTGGAGCGATCAGTCAACACACTGTTTACATGTTGGAAGAATGAGCATCCACACCGTGGTGTCAGTAAAACTAAGCTGTCACTTCAGGCGTTGGCTCAAAAACTATAACCTTTCCTTTAGAAAATGAAGCTTAACTCTTGATTGTTGTTCAGGAGGAGTGATTTCTTCAAACTTGTCAGTAGAGTGTGATGCCAGTAATGCGGGCTTGGCACTATCTCTACACAGCACGATTATGACATAACTATGGAGAGATGCCTACGACAGGGGTAAGCCTGTGCAGAGTTGTGATAGAAGTTTATCTTCAGGACAGTTTCCTGGTGTTCCTAATGCTGCATGTTCCAGTGTTCCTCAGGCTTATCTTCCACCCAGTTGAAACTGACCTTTATCATTTCTCAATTGCTCAAGACCCCCTCTTCTCTACGTAAGGCTCATTAACCTGTTAAGAAAATTATTAATGAGTATTTATATTCATGGCTATGTTAGTGCTGTGAGTGAACTTAGAGGCTCTTTAGCTCTACAGAAGCCTCATTTCATAGATAAGGTGAAGAGGTATGTACGTGACCACCTAATTACATGGGAGAGCAATGAGTTATTTTTTATTATAGTTAATATAATAAGATATATGTAATTAAATAATAACTTTGTGAAATTGAAAGATGGCAGGTAGTGAGAGAGAGTTGTCATCAGGGAAGGTGGATGGAATGGCTACCCAGAGACCTCTCTTTATTTTCTTTAATTACTTTTTGGCGATAGTCTTCTCAGCTTGCAGAATCTCAGTGCTGAAAGTGCATCAAACAGTTGACTAAATTCAGAGCTTCTGCTTTACACATACCAAAATTACAGAAGACTTAAGTAGAAAGCTAAATGTCAATGTATTAATTAAATAAAGAGAAATTTAAGTGTCAAGTAGACTAAAAAGGATCATTGATCATTTACAAAGTATAAATGAAAGAAATAATAATTAATTAAAATTATTAGTAAAACATTATGTGCCAGGCAGTGATTGATGTGCTTTACAAAAGTTGTCATCTAATCTCAACGCTCCTGTGAGGTAGATACTATGATTCTACCTGTTTTAGAAATAAGGAAGCTAGAGCACTGAGAAGTCAAGAAACTTGACCATAACCATATAGCTTATAAATGGGATATTTGGATTGTGAATTTAGTAATCTGGCTTTAAGTAACCTACACTCTAATAGTGCCTCAGTAGATGGTTTGGTAAGCACAGATGCAGAACCAATGTTTAGACACCCAATTTAACTCTTTAGTGATTGGTACGAGGAACCAACCAAGCCCAGCTGGTTCTCAAGCAGGAGAGATTTTTGTCCCCAGGGAACATTTAACAACATATGGAGACATTTTAGTTTGTAACAACTGGAACAGGGAGTTGCTATTGGCATCCAGAAGGAAGAGACCTGGAATGCTGTTAAACATCCTACAATGCATAGGGAATATCTAACAACAAAGAATTATTCAGTTTAAAATGTGAGTAGTTTTGGGGCTGAGAAGTCTGGTATAAGGCAGTGTGAGCTGCATCCACCTCCACAGTGCAGATCTGTGTCCTGTTAGGGCACACTTGAGGAGCTCTGTGTCAGGGTACTCTGTTGCATGATGCCTAAATGTGCACTCCAAATTTGTCATTCTGACTTGTGTTTTTTTCTATGTTTGATTAATTCCCAATATAATCTATTTATTTCATTGCATGTGATAAAACAATGGTGTGCCCCTTCATTCTCTCCCAAAGTTATTTGCAACTCTAATATTAAAACTATCAAAATCACCTACAAATATGAATTCATCTACATGTATGATGCAATTTAAGCAAGAGTTTTATTTTTTCATAGGCCGGAATCACATTTTTTTTACATCAGGGTAGAAAACAAAACAAAGGACACTAAGGAGCATTTCAGAAACATTCAGCAACCTAGTATATTTCCCTGATATGACCTGTATCATACTCCTGCTTGCCCCTCCAGACTACAAGTTCTTGTTGGTTCAAGTCAACACCTACCCAGCTTTGCATCATGGTTTGGGAGACAAATATATTTCTCTACCTCTGTTGTTTGATATTGCAGCCATGCTCAATCATGATTGCCTTCTTTTAAAACATCGTTATTTTATCACATAGACAAAAAAGTCTATGTAATAATTAGTCACCAAAATGTGTTAAATTTTGTGAATCAAGAGGTTGTACCAAATTGCTCTCCAAAGATTTCAAAATGTGTATTTTTACTGAGACTGTAGAAATAGACTTCATTATTCTAATGCAAGTATCTTTTCAGATTTATTTGACCATAGAATCATTTTGCCATGGAATACCTATTAATGTTCTCAGTAGGACACCACGGTTTCTAGGACACAGCTTGAAAATCATTAAAATTTGGTAAAAAATGAAAAAATTCTGGAACAGTCTCATTACTGTCAATAACTTATACAACAATCTTCCATTTGAAATAGTGTTTAAAAAGTTCAAAACATTTGTAAACTAAGGAAAAGTATAACATGCAGAACTCTAAGTAGTTAATTTTAAAAAGATTGAATTATATGTCATCAGAAATTTCTGGAAGTTGCACAAAGAGGTGTCTGGTGAATTAAATATTTTATTAACACCAGTTTTCAAATTCGAGTTCATTGTATAAATTTTTTTATCAAGTACTGAGTTTTGCAAAAACATATTTAAGCATATAAACTATATATTATTTGTCTTTAAAAGCTGAAGATATGCTTTGATTTTTATTATTTAAGATAAAAGTAATTTAAAAATTATTTGAGAAGGTAAGGAGGAAAGTAAGCCAACAAGAATCTTTAAATATGGGAGTTAGAACAAAATTTTGCCTTGGAGCTGTACTTTAATCCATATGTTGGCTTGGTTTAACTGTAAATTCCTCCTACTACAGAAACACTACCTCCTGAATAAAACATTCTTCTTAGAGTGTTGTTCACATTACAAAATGAAAAGGCAATCTCTAGGCTCGCCCCCCAAATATTCCTGTAAGCTTAAACCAGAGCTATGATCTTGACCAATGAATGAATAGAAGAAGCAGGGTTGACCTGAGAGCAAACCCGGGTTTCTGGCTCAGCACTAAGCAGAGAAAGGCTAGGAACTCCCCTGAGACACCCACTGAGCCAGAATCTACCAGGAAAGGCCAGCAGTGTCCCCCTGCTACCAATAATAGCAAAGTCAAATTGTCTAGGAGGAAATCTCCTCTAATGTTAATTCTAGAGATTTCTTCAGATTAAGAACAAATAACTCAGAGCTCAGGAAAAAAAAAAAAAAGGAAGAAAAAACACAAGAAAGTTAGATACCACTTTTTCTTTTTTTTTTTTTCTAGTATTCATTGTAGCAGAGATGCTTCGTAGCACTAAAATTTTTTTTCTTTTTTACTCTTCTGCACATACCAAAGCCTAAGTTTCCAGCCTCCTTCACAGAAGTTATGGCCATGTTAACTGAGTTCTGGCCTCTGTAGCATGAGCGAAAACAATATATAGAACATCTAGGCTTGGCCAGTAAAAATTTTCCATAAGTCCACCTCCATGTTCTTTCTCCCCTCTGGTAGCCAGTAGGGCTAGCAATCAAGTGCCATTAAAAGCCATCAAATCCAGATGATAGAATTTCCATCTCAACTTTCCTGCCAAATGACCATGCAGATTAGAGTGAGGAATCTTCACTATACTGCTCAGCAGGAATCCTGCATTGCAGTGAGAGTGTGACTGATATGTGCAATCCACTTTTCCCTCACAATTCTTCATTGAGTTTATCCCCTCTGTACTCCTTCATTATCAGACAACAAGGATCCATGTGTGGATGGAGAGCAGTAAAGACTATAAGGAAATCTGAATGTTTGGCAAGATGGGCCTTTGAATTGTTCCCTTTCAGGACAGCATGAATATGTTCTAAATAAGGAAAGAAGAGCATGAATGGATTATGCTGGCTAAAGCTATGGCAAAGATTGCTGGCTGTTCACTAAAATCTTTTACCCATCTTCTTGAACATATAACTAGTTGACCCTTCTTTCCATCCTTGGCCATGTGGCCATATGATTATACCTATGGTATGTGAATGGAAGCTATGCATACCACCTGCTGGCCTAGCATATAATAATTTCCCACATGTAGTTGTAAATGATCTTTTTCTCTTCTGATTGACTTAAATAGAGACAAATCCCAGGGTATGGTTTAAAACCATTTGTTGAAAATGACAGAGCCTCCAGCATCAGGCAGAGCCACGATGAATTGGGGACCTCTGCCTCTAACACAAAACTGTGGCATGAGAAAAAATAGAAAGTTTCCCCCACCTCCATTTAGCTACCAAAGTATGAGTTCTGTTGATTAAAGCTGCTTAGCTTTCTGTAGTAAATGCAAGTATGTTACCCAAATTTATTTATGCAATATGTTCTAGTATAACTCAAGTGTCAAGGATGTTGGGCTTACATACCAGTTTATAGTAGCAGTGACTTACATTTGCATAGTACTCTTACATTTCATAAGTTCTATTTTATTTGATTTCAACCATAATGCCCAAAGATAGGGATGGATTATCACCTATATTTTAATATATGTTTATTATAAAAAATATTTAAACAATTCAAAAATCTAAGAGGTGAAATCTACCACCAGAGATATCACATTAGCAACTCATTACATTTTATGCAATATGTTTGACTGCTTTGTTGACAAAATAAAGTCAAATGCATGTAATTGCAACATAGCTACCATTACTTAGCAATATATTTATCATATTAATATTAATTTTCTATTCAATTTATTGAATATATGCTTAGTATTTTCATTGAGATTTACTTAAATTTAGATAGCCAATCTCTTAATGAAAGACATTTGATTTTTTGTATAACTTTTCTTTCATTTAGAGAAATATAATTATAAACATTTGTACATACACTTGTCTATAGTTTCTTTGGTCTATCACTATATTGTTGGGTCAGATGATAAGTTTAAAATTGTGATGTCTATTGCCATGATACCAAAATGCCATGTAGAAAGGCATTAATCAGTAGTCTCAATAGTGTTTGGTATATTATTTGCTTTCTAATATTAGGAAGGGAATAAGAAATCAATCATTTCATTATTTGGCAATTGATAAAAAATTATATTTCTTCGTTTGTACTTTTATTACTAATAATGTTGAGAATCATTTTTTTTTACAGGCAATCTTTGTAAAATTTAAAAAAATTAATTTCCTAATCATTTCCAAATTTCTTCAGCTTTTTTTCTTTTTTATTAATTCGTTTTCCTGATTGGTTATAGGAGTTATTTATATTTTAACGATAATAAAATCTCTGCTTTATACATATTGCTATGACATCTTTGACTTATATAAAACAATAAAGTAAAGCTTAAAGGAGTTGATTGATGAATCTTAGGGCCAAGTGGCAAAATCCTACCTAGATGTTAGGTTTTCTGATGCTAGTTTTGGAGTTTTGTTTTAAATTCACCTTCATTGTTGCCTTTTTTAAAATGAGGTAATTAGAAATTCAATAAGGAAATGCAAGAATAATTGTACTTTGAAGACGCTTTCCTCCTAAAATATTTTTAAAATGCTTACTAAAACAGACTGTATACTGTCCCATGGAAAATTAATGTTTCTTTCTTTCTCCTAACAACCATGTGCTGATATAATTCCTGGCACACAGTAAGTTCTCTATAAATATTTGTGAATGAATGAATAAATGTGCTGTATCATATGTTTAAAGAGATAAAAAACAAACAAAAAAACGCAGTCTCAGCATTCAAAGAATTCCTGATCTTGTGGAAATGACAAATGATAGACAAAATAATATACAATGAAATCAGTGTTATGATGGAAATAAGCAAATAATTAATCTGATATCTAAGTAAATCTTAGAAATAATTGACAATGACTCCAAAACCTCTCTCCTCAAATATGTAAACTAGGACCTCATCACCTTATAATGTAACATTTTTCTTTAGTAAGAAGTAATGATGTAACAAGAAACACACTGGCTTTGGACTCAGAAAAACCTGGGTTTAAGATCCAGCTTTTCTACTGTCTACCAGAATAATCCTGAATGAGTTAGCTTCCATGAACCTGAACTTCTTTACCTGTAATCTGTATTCTAGGCTATTAGTAGGACTAAATGACAATATATACAAAGTGTTTATCTCTTGGAAGGTATTCTAGAGACAATGGCTCTTTATGCTCCTTAGATGAATTATCTTAAACATACCTTATATGAAAGATTGCCTGCCATTGTATGCCCATGACTATATCTTTTGTAATACCTTATTAACAGAGCTTTGGAAAGTCAGCAGCATACCTTTACTAGGAAATTCTATACCTCTGTCTTACACAGAAAAATTTAGAGACAAAATTTATGCACTAAGAGTTTAATTCTTCAAAAATATACATGGTGCTTGGCTTATAATTACCAAGATCATTGAAAGCACTAAATAATAGTATAAAATACTAAAATGCTACTTAATTGAAGTTATGCAAATGCCAAAGATGTGGATTGCAATAATAATTACATGGTGTTCCATTGCTTGTTCTTAAATCATAATCTGATTTTCCAAGTGAGTATTAGAGATACAGGATTACTATGCAGAATATGTAACCACTGGCAATTCACTGAGGCTTGTTTTGAATTCTCATGTACTTCCTGCTGTGGGAAGTGATAAGGACAGCCCTTGGAGGCCAATGTTCACATTTCCCAAGATGTAATTACCCTAACTTCACAAGGACTTGGTCCGTTCTCCTGCTTCCATAGTGTATAGTAACTGAGATCTCTGATTTCTGTTACTTTTTCAGTAAATTTTGGACTACCTTGATTTATGTTATCAATTACTTATGATTCATGTTACCATACTAAAAAAAGGTATTTCAGAAACTTTGCTTTTAGAAAGTATATTGAGTGGTCACAAAATCACTAAATAGTTTACTAATTTAGTGGTAGAATAAAAATGACTTTTTTAAAAAGTCATAATTCTTTATCATAAACTGAACAATCTTATCAAATAATCTCTATTCAGTATTTTGTTAAGCTTTAGACACCTTAATTTTCAGATATTTGCTTCTTTACTAAAAAAAGTTGTGAATTTCTTTCCCTAGTATGTTGTGATTACAAGAGTTACAATAGATTCTAGGGCTTAAGAAATAGTTCAACAATTGTACTTAAAATATAAAAATACAACAGGCTATCTTTTCATACCTTTGAAATATTTTTCTTCAGAAAATTTCATTTTTTGGTTTAAACTAATTTAATCAGCAATAGCCTCAATGCCTCAAATTTGTGAAGAATATGCTGATATTTATGAAGCAAGATAAGATTATGAAAGTTTGCTTCAAAAATAAGTTAGAAATTTCTTATGATTCCTTTATTTGAACATAGTGAAATGTACTCCTCTAATGATATAAAATGGAAAAACTGAATTATTGAAGCAAATTCTTCTATAATTCTGATAAAGAAAAAGTATCAGAAATAGAAGCAGAATAGACATTTTTTTTCCACTATTACTAATAAACATAGTAAAAGAAATTAAAATAAGCATTAAATCATAATGCTGTCAATCAAAGCAGCACATAGACTATTTATCCATGTTTAAAATTGCCCCTTTATTAGAATAAAGACCCTGTCCTATTTTCTCTGTAATATAAAAATTATCTTTTCCTCACCATCTGTTTGTCTTTCATACATCTAACCATAATTCTCTTTTTTATGAATTAAAAGGGATAGGTAAGTATGGAAAAGAGACAAATCTCAGTACGTAGTAGTTGTCATGTCCTGATACTACCAAGAGGAAGCAGAAAACTGCAACTTCTGAAAACTTTGCAGTAGAAACTATCAAAAATCAAGCAAAACAGAAATGTAACAAGAATATTGAAAAGAGCATTTCAGTGACCTGTAGGACAATATCAAATGATCTACCATATAAATAATTTGAGTCCCAGAAGGAGTGGAAGAAAGGTAGTCAGAAAATGTATTTGTAAAAATAATGAACAGCTTAAAATTTTCCAAATTTTATTAAATTTATAAACCCACAGATCTAAGAAATATAATAAATATCAAGAAAAATAAACAGAACAAAAATCACACAAATATACACTGTGATCAAATTTCTGACAAATTCTTTATCATTTTATCTTTTAATGATAAAAATAAAACATTAAAAACATCTAGAAAAACAAGAGTACATTACATATAGAAGCGCAAAGAAAATAATGACCATAGACTTCACATCACACATCAAATATTTCAGGAAATTGTATTCAGGGTTGTTTCATTTTTCTTTTTAATATTCTTGATCCAGTGTTTTCTCTAAATTGTCCTTGGCCAAAAGTGTTAACTAACTGATATTTCTAGATGAATCCCTATCTCCAAAGGTATATAACCAATTAACTTTATCAAATTACTAAAATAAAATTTAGGATAGAATTTCCAATTTGTCATGTGTGCAAATTAAACACATTTTATTTAAGGTCTATTTCAACTGTCTTTGATTGTTCTGGTTTATAATAGTCTATTAACCATAATTTTATGATATATTATAATCCACAAAACAAAGGGTCCAATAGTACATAGCAATTCATTCTGCTACTAATGAAGATTTAATATATTTATATATTTTTGTCCAAACTGATAATGAAAAGAAGAATCGCTACTGAGAATAAGTTCTAATAAACCAGAGATTTGATAACATTCTGTCCAAGTTGAATTTTAAAAATATTTTGCAGTGCTTAACAAATAGATTTTATTAGGATTCATCAAAACCTTGATTGCTACACTCACACTTGTACATTATTTAATCTGTAAATAATATTTACTGTTATTTTTATTTGAAAAAGGAAGAATTCCAATAATATTTTCAGTTCAGATATAATGAAATATTTTATTCAAAAATCTTTCATTTAAAAAATGATGTTTTTCTTCACAAAAATTACTTTTCCCTCAACTCTTACTATTTCTAATCATTCTTAAAATGAAATCTTGTATTACTTATGGCTTCACTAAGAGTCATCTTTTGAGGTTCATAGTCAGGTAATATTTTCCTGACTATGGCATAGATATCAAATAAGATGTATGAAAAATTGATAATTAAAGTGTCAGAATAACTAGCAAATGGTATCCATATTATCTGAATCATTTGGGAACTGTTCAATTCCTGGATTCTTAAGAGCCTTAGACTCAAGCTTCCTCTCTCTCCTTTACCAACCTCTTTCCAGGAGCTGATAAATGAGATGAAACTCAAATCTCTTCTTCCTTTTCTAGGATTTTCTTTTTCTTACCATTTTGTTGTCTTTTTCAGCCATGGGTAGCCACTTGCCTGTTTTTATCTGTAAACTCTGGATTAAGTACTCAGAGAAGTACATTACCTTCACCAAAGTCTTATCGCCATGGCTTTTTGCTTTTGTCTGCCCAGACTGTGTGCTTTCCTTCTGACACAGCGGCCTCATCCTGGGTTTATTCTTTCTTTTGATTCCTATTTCCTGTCAGTTTACAGCTTGACTTCACTCCTTACTTTCCCCTCTTTTGCTGAGTCCTCATAGTTATTGACTACATGGATGCTTCTGACTCTGTGTTGCTCTGCCCATAGTCTCTGTGTTTGATCAAAAAGTATCTGGATCTTTGCTTCCGTTTTGGTCATCGAACTTCCCAGTTATGGACCTGGCTCTTCCCTGTCTATGCCCTTCCCTAGATACTTTCTTTGCCTTTACTCCCTGGAATCACCCCTTGTCTTTTTGTTCTTAAATATCGTATTTTTGGAGAAATGCTAGTAAAAGATTTAATGGG
Organism: Eidolon dupreanum; assembly: GCA_028627145.1. Taxonomy (NCBI): domain Eukaryota; kingdom Metazoa; phylum Chordata; class Mammalia; order Chiroptera; family Pteropodidae; genus Eidolon; species Eidolon dupreanum. Next base: position 63,905,854 of record CM053513.1, read on the forward strand.
AAAAAAGAAGGGTGAAAGTAAAGGTTATCACAGATAAAGGAAGTCTGGTTTTGGTAAAGGCACTGTTCAAAACTCTGGATGACAAAGATGCTGATTGAAATTTTGTCATTTATTTCTCAACTTGAAAGTCCAGATTCCTGATAATACCCAATGGTAGCAAAACACATAGTTGAGAAAAATAAGAATTTATGGGGAAAAGTTAACAGTAATGGATTAGGCATCATAAATGAAAAATTTTAGAGTGTTAAAGTGTTATTCATATTCATTAAAATGATAGTACACAATATCAATTTTGTGTACAAGTATAATTTTGGTGATATTTTATACATATCAGATAATAAAAACTGCAAATTACTTTCCACTTAGCAGTTTTTGTTTTCTACAGAATGTAAGTTTTATTCTCTCAAAGCCTACATATACTCTTCATAAACTTTATCTCTTATTGTTCCTTTAGATATTGGAAGTTACTGTTTTTTTTTTTTTTCTCCTATAGCTTTCCCCTAAATATTCAGTGCATGTCCCAGCTACAATCTTCATCTGTGGGCACTTAAAAGTGCCTTTATCAATAGTTCAGCGATTCACTATTAAGCCAATTTTACTGTTTTTTATTATGACTTTATCCTCTAAATCAACAGTAGGGTTCCTACTTTAATTCCGTGATTATCCCTTGAAATGATATCTCAACTCTGTGGATTGATTTCCTACTTTATTCCTCCTCTGCATGATTCTAGACCTTAACCTGCTTGTAGCCTGTAGTTGTCAAAATTTGCTCCTATACACCTTTCTCCAGATACTTCCTGAGCTTTCTCTTTGCTGTCACATGTTCCATTTGTTACTGCTTCCATGGCTGCTTAAACAGTCACACATCATCTCCACCAAGACTCTGCAAACACCTTCCTTCCTCATTGATATCTCTTGCCCTGCTGCAACTGCCTTCCCAACTATATTGCTAAAGCACACACAAGGGCCTTCAGGTCACCCTGGATTCAGCCCACAGCCGTGAGAGCAAACCAGGCTTCACCCAGGGGGAATATGGAATTCAAACCAGTCACCCTCTCAGTTTTACAACATGCTCAGGATTCTCAGACAGGAGCTGAGTCTGGCTTTCACCATATTTCAGTGATGTGGTAGTGAGGGTGAAAAAGGAAGGATGAATTTAGCTTCTGTTTAGTATGTTCATTTGACAGAATGTGGTGATTGTTTCTGTGAGGGAGAGATAGAAGTTGGGGATGACTCAGGTTTCTGGTTTGGAGAACTGGGTGGATGTTGGCTCATCATCTTTCATCTAGACTGTTGCAATGACTTCCTAATTAGTCCTGCCCTGTTCTAGCTTTGTATTCTCTTTCTAAATCACATATTTTATGTCTTACCCCTGCACTAAACCTTTCATAACTTAATATTAACTTATAAAGTTTAAATTTTTTGTAGCAAATGATTTTTCCTACAATCCAATCGTAAACTTAATGTCCTGTTCCATACACATCATCATACTCTGACCAATTATCTGCTGAGTGTACTCTTTCATATCTCTGTGCCTTTCAAGGTGGCATTCTCTCTGTCTGAAATGTTCGTACTGCTATCACTGCCTAGAAAATCCTGATCATCTTTAAAGGTCTAGTTGTATCACCTGTTATGTAGAAGTGGAGTCTCTATTATGCTCTAATATTACTATATGTATAACTTCATTATTGGTCTTCTGACATTGCATCACAATTATTTACTTACATTTCTCCACTATTAGAATGTAATATAATCAATGTAATTAATTTCTAATCTTATTCTAAAAAGGAAATTGTAGACAATTTTTAGGTCCACTAATCAGGTACTGCATTTTACTCATTATTCAACAGCATAATTAAACAACTGGTTCAAATGTTTTGAAATTCATTTATGTTAATGAATTATATATGTTAAATATGTTAACATATTTATTTGTAACAACAAAATGTACAATATTATTTACTGGCCTATTCTGTTGTACTTTGCTGTTTTCATTTTTTAATAACATTTGGCATACAATATCATATTAATTTCAGGTGTACAACATAGTAATTAGACATTTATATAACTTATGATAACCTTGATAAATCTAGTACCCATCTAACACCATATGTAGTTATTACAATATTATTTACTATATTCCTTATGCTATACTTTACATCGCCATAACTATTTTGTAATTACTAATCCGTACTTCTTAATCCCTTCCCCTTTTACACTCCTTCAGTCCCCCTCCCATTTGGCAACTATCAAAATGTTCTTGTGAGTCTGTTTCTGTTTTGTTTTGTTTATTCTGTTCTTTAGATTCTACTTGTGAGTAAAATCATATGGCATTTGTCTGACTTATACCGCTCAGCATAATACCCTCTAGGTTCATCCATGTTGTTGCAAATGGCAATATATATATTTTTATGGCTGAGTAATTGTCCACTTTAATATGTACCACCTCTTCTTCATCCATTTATCCATTGATGGACACCCAAGTTGCCTTCATATCTTGGCGATTGTAAATAATGCTACAATGAATATATGGACTCACATGTCTCTTCAAGTAATGTTTTGGGTTTCTTTGGATAAATACCAATAAGTGGGAATACTGAGTCTTCCTTTGTCTCCTTTTACGTAGCTTTTTTTTTAAAGGCTATTTTGTCTGACATGAGTATTGCTACCTCAGATTTTTTATTTGTTTCCCTTTTAATGAAATCTTTTTCCATTCCTTTACCTTCAGTCTCTGTGTACCTTTCTATCTGAAGTGAGTCTCTTGTAGGCAGTATGTGTAATGGTTTTGTTTTCTCATCCATTCAGCTACCCTATGTCTTTTGATTTGGAGCATTTAATCAATTTACTTTGAAAGTAGTTGTTAGTAGATATGTAGTTATTGTCACTTTATTATTCATGTTTTTGATCTTTTTTTCTTTTTCTACTTTTTAAAGAAGTCTCTTTAACATTTCTTAAAACACTGGTTTGGTGTTGATAGACTCCTTTAGCTTTTTCTTATCTGGGATGCTCTTTATCTGTCCTTCAATTCTAAATGATAGATTTGCTAGAAGTAATCTTGGTCTTTACTTTTCATCACTTTGCTTTTCATGCCAATCCCTTCTGGCCTGCGAAGTTTCTGTTAAGAAATCAGCTGACAGTCTAATGGGAGCTCCCTTGTAGGTAATTAACTGCTTTTTTCTTGCGGTTTTTAAGATTTTTCTCGTTGTTTTTAACCTTTGGCATTTGAATTATAATGTGTCTTAGTGTGGGCATCTTTGAGTACATATTGTTTGAGACTCTGAGCTTCCTGGTCTTGTATGTCTAGTTCCTTTGCCAGGTTAGGGAAGTTTTTTGTAATTATTTCTTTAAATACATTTTCAATTGCTCTCTCTCTTCTCCTTTTGGTACTCTGATGATATAAATGTTGATACTTCTTGTTGCTATTCTGATTGGGTGTTTTCTGCTACCTTATCTTCTAAATCACTGATTTGATCCTCAGTTTCATCTAATCTACTATTGATTCCCTGTAAAGTACTCTTCATTTCAGTTACTGCATTTCTTCATTTCTGATTTTTTTTATGTTTTCTATTTCCATTTTTATGTTTTCTATCTCTTTGTTGAAGTTCTTGATGAGATCATTGGCATTCTTATAACTAGCATTTTGAACTCTGTCCCTGGTAAATTACTTGCCTCTATTTGTTTAGTTCTTTTGCTGGAGCGTCATTCTGTTCTTCCATTTGGGACATGTTTGTCTCCTCATTTGGGTTGACTCTCTGTGTTTGTTTCTTTGTATTAGTAGAGCCACCATGTCTCCCAGTCTTAGTAGAGTGGCCTTATGTAGTTGGTGTTCTGTGCGGCCCAGGGCACAGTCTCCCTGGTCACCTGAGCGAGGTGCTCCAGGTGTGTCCCTTGCATGTGTTGCATGTGCCCTCTTATTGTAGTTACACCTTGGTTGCTGTTTGCACATCAATGGGAGGGATTGACCCACAGGCTTATTGGTTGTAAGGACTGGCCAGTGACTACAGTAGAGGAGCTATTTTTCAGGGGCTGACCCTGCGGAGTAGAATTTGCTTTAGCAGGGCTCCGCTGCCTGCCCAGTTTGCCCTTAGGTGCGTTGTCCCCAGATGAGGCCTTGGGTGGTGCTCCAGCTTGGTCAGAAGCCTGCCACCAGACATGCTGACCCTGCGTCTTCCTGAGAGGGGCTCTGCCTTAGCCCAAGTTTAGCCACAGCCTGTGCCTTGCCTGGGGCCACCTGGAATGAACCACCAAACAATCTACAGATGGACACCGCCTGTACTCTGGGCTTGGACATGCCTTGAGAGGCCAAGCCACAAACCAAGACCAGCTGCCGTTAGTGCCAGGCTTGGGGCAGCTCAGCAAGAGGTACAAGGCACGCCAAGGCCAGATGCTGCTTGTTTGTCATTTGTAAACCTTTGACAGATTTTTAGGAAAGTCTGCAGCATGAGTTAAGATAGCACATTTGTATGGAAAACCACTGGAAGCAATTTGGGTGGGCCTGAAAGTTGTTGGGTCAGGGTCTCAGGGAATCACTAGGATGGAATGATCAGTATTAGCCAAATTGATGGAGACTCATATGTGGTGGCCACCTGGATTTGCATGATGGGAAGAGGAGGGCTCAACAAAGAAATAATGGATTCTATCATCACTTCTGTCTGGGAGAAAGCCACCCCTCCAGCCCTCATCCTGAAGATAGAAAATTCAGTTCCTCCTTATATGCCCCTGGTGCCTGTCAAGCCACTGCCCTAGTGCTGGAGCTCAGAGAGAGAAAGTGCATCAGAGAGTAAGTCTGTGGGTGAGCCCTTTAAGAGAAATGCCTGTAACTCCAGCCACCCTCCATCTTACTCAGCCACATTTCCTGCTGATTTTCCCAGCCAGAAGTTGTGGGGACCTCTCTCACTGGTGCTAAACCCTGGGGTGGGGAGCCTGGTATGGGGCTGCTTTCCCTCTCTCCTCTGGCAGACCTTGCAGCTGAGATATCTCTCCTGATTTTTAACTGCCATATTCCACATTTCTGCCCCTCCTACCAGTCTGGTGGCTTCTTCTATATGTTGTTAGTTATAGGACTTCTGTTCAGCTAGACTTCAGGTTATTCTCAATGATGTTTGTGCTGTAGTTTAGTTGTAATTTTGATGTAGTCGTAAGAAGAGGCAAGCACAGAGTTTTCTTCTTAGCCATTTTCACTAGAAATCTTGTTTTGTATTTGGATGTTATTGTTTCCTAAAGACATAGGAAGAGAGGTAGTTATTGAGGGGAGGGGGTAAGAATATTCTCTGGATACATCATAGAAAAATTTCCATGTAGAAGGGGCCCTATCCTTTTTTTGTTTTTGGCTTGATTCTGAAAAAGTAATGGGATTAATTTGTACCAGCAGGCTATGGAATAAAGGAGAAATGATGCAAAAATCCATGTCTAAGAATGATAGGCAAAGGGTCAAGAAGAGAAATGAAGAGCAGCGTTTGCAATTGAGATGAGAGATTTAGAGCAAGTGGCTTCAAACATGAATTTATGCTAGGAGAGATTTCCTGAAACTTCTGACAGAGGAAACCATTTATAGAGGGTCCATGCCTTGTTAATAGATGGAAGAAATTGGGTTGCTAAGTAATCCTGCAGTTCATAGTGGATTAAAACTGACACTTTTTTGAATCTGAGCTTTCATATCTAATGGCAAAGTGTGTTTTGACCACTAACTATGATTTTTAGTCAATTCCCTGTGTGTGTGTGTGTGTGTGTGTGTGTGTGTGTGTGTGTGTGTGGAGAGAGAGAGAGAGAGAGAGAGAGAGAGAGAGAAATTGAGAGAGAGACAGACAGACAGACAGACAGACACAGAGAAATTGATTCATTGCAAGGAATTGGTTCATATAGTTATGGGAGCTGGCAAGTTTGGAATCTGTGGGGCAGACTGGCGGTAGACGTTCTAAGGTAGGAGTTAATCATGCAGTCTTGAAACAAATTTCTTCTCTGGGAAACCTCAGTTTTGCCTGTATAGCCTATCAGTTTACTGGAGGAGACCCATCCACACTGTTGAGAGTTAATTTCCTTAAAGTCAACTGATTGCACATGTTAAGCACATTTACAAATACCTTCACAGCAACACCTATATTAGCATCTGGTTAGGTAACAGGGGGCTGTAGCCCACCTAAGTTAGTACATAAAACTATCACAGTCCTCTCTTGTCAATTTGGCACCCATACGCACACCCTCAAACCAATTAAATATCCAAATAAAAAGAGTAACAAAAACATACTCCTGCCTCATGTGACACAACTATCCTGCATGTGGTAAAACACATTTTTTTACAGAAGAGAATATAAAGTCCTTCAGTGATGTTTTGTTTTTTAATATTCCATAATTTAATACTGTGATGTAGTTAATTACTATTAATACATCTTATGTAATGTAATAAGGGGATAAGGGAGGGAAGAAAACAGCCTAGTATTTGTGTATCGGTATTGGATATGATCTCTGATTCATGTAAGTCTAATTTATCAATCCAATTCTTTATGTGAGCCCAAATATTAATTTTGATCTGCCACCAAACATGTTATTTTTTAAATTAATTAATTTTTTAAAAACTTTCAGGTACAGGTGACGTACAATGATATATTAGTTTCAGGTATACAACATAGTGATTAGACATTTATATAACTTACAAAACGATCACTCTGATACGTCCAGTACCCATCTGACACCATACATAGTTATTACAATATTATTGACTATATTCTCCATGCTATACTTTACATACATGAGACTATTTAAAATTGCCAATTTGTCCTTCTTAATCCCTTCACCTTTTGCTCTCATTCTCCCAAACTCTTCTCATTTAGCAACTATCAATTTCTTCTCTGTATCTATGAGTTTGTTTTTGTTTTGCCAAATGTGTTATTTCTTTTTCTCAATTATGTAAGCAAATAAGACATAAGACTATCGTCAAGTTTTTCTTTCTAAAGCATTTTGCATACTGTATATCAAACAGGAAATTGAAGTCAATTAAAACGTGCAACAGTAAATACTAAGTCTGTCTCCAGAATTTAAGCAGAGCCCTACCTCATGAAATGTGAAAAAGAAATAGACAGTAACAACTGAGGATACAACAGTAAACAAGACAGATTTGGTCTTGTGAAGTTCTTCCAAGCAGTTGAGGATAAAGAGCCTGTCAGCTCATATAGAGTAGGAAAAGGTGTGTGAGTCTTGGAGACAAATTCAATCTTTTTGGTATCACAACTAGTGCTTCATTAAGTCTAATTTCTATTGATTGTGTTGATTTTCCTTTGCTAATTCCTTGGAATTTGTAGAACTACTTAGAATATTCCAGAATGTTTCAGATGTGCTGAATATAAGAGTTATTCATGCTTATACTGGAGATGTATAGGGAGCATGGCACATCATGAGACTCAGGGTAACGAGGGCAGCAATAATCACAGTGAAAATTATGCTTATGTTGAGAAATGTCATGGAACTAGGTCACTGTATTAATGAGCAAAAGTAGACAGGTTTGGGTAAGATTTATTCCAGAAATGCTACCAGAAAGAATGAGTTGACTATTACCAGAAAAAAGGTGACTTTTGAGACCAGTCTTCAAAGAAGTATGTGCAATACTGAAGAGGAATGGAATATTCAAAGGCCTTGAGCCATCATGAATGTAAGAAAAAGCCACTTTATTGCCCATCAAATTTAATCCCCACTGTTAGACACATTACAGCCTAGATACCATGATGTATTTTTCAATGTAGATCTGATCTTTATTTTTTAATTAATAATACATGGCAGCAATATCTGAGAGCTGATCTATTATTTATACATCTCTTTCGAAGAGTCATTTATGTGTAATATATTCAGAAAGAAAATTCCTCTTATTTTATTTGAGGTTAGTTTTCAATAGAAAATATATAAAGATGTTATCTTATACCCTGCAAAGGAAAACAGGTACAGTGAAATTCCCAGTTCTCCCAGGTGTATGCATGCTGCGCATACTGTTAACAGCAGGTAAATGGTCCAGACTGACTTTTCACAGTGGCTTTTTCTTAACATTAAAGATTTTTATTTAAAGATGAGGCTGACCTATGTGTCAGTTTAGAGCTATAAGAATTAAATTAAGGAAGAATAAAACATTTTTAGAAATTTATTTTTCCAATTTATTTGTATACTTTCACTTTTCAGTGAAAACTAATATTACTACCCAAGTACTGTGCAATGTAAAAAATGTTTTAACAAAACATATAAAAATTTAATTTCAACTGTGTTCACTAGCACTTAAAATGTAAACTACCTCATCCGGCTTTGTCAATACACAGAGAAAGCATCTGCCTAGCTCTTCAATAACATAACCTTTTAAACAATAACCATGTAGCATTATTATTAATTTGTTATCACGACTTCTCAATAACATTAGGTAAGGTAAATTAAATTTGAAACACACATAAAACTGAAAATTGTGGTAAAACAGTGGGAAAAGTATGCTGAAAAGAGAAAAGAACTTAGCTAGTACTAATCTTTAAATACCTGAAACTATCTCATTCATTCAAAAGCATGTATTTACCCCCACTATAGGCATGTTCAGGATACATCCTTGAACCAAACACCAGTCAGCCTGTCTCAGGGCTTTCATTCTACCTCGATACGGCTGGAATTTTTAGAGCAACAATAAGAACTAAATGAAATTCAAGATATCTTTAGTTCTAATATGGGTAGTAGTAAGTGTCTTTTAAAATCATTGCAATTACTTTTTAAAAGCTTATTGAACAGAGGCTTTAAAAAAGTGTGATAGTAAATATCTTGCATGTCTCCTGCAAAATTAAGAAGCATTAATTTGAGTTATTTCCAATGAGAAAGCTTTTCTTTTAACATTGTCTCTGCAACACCAAGCATCAAATTCAAAATGAAAGCATTCATCCAGTTATTCAGACATTTCTTACACATTTAAATCCAATACAAGAGCAAAAGTTTTTTTAATTATTGTAGATCACAATAAAGTAGTTGGTATGTTACTGTTTGGGATCTTGAAGAAACCCCAAATGACAATTAACAAAGTATAAATTTTTTAAAAATGCATTTATTATTTATTTATTTACCCATATGATCAGACAATGAGTCCTCTGATGTTTCATAATGAAAGAGTTCTTTTTTAGAAAAAATAAAAACAGCATTGTTTAAAATTTGTACCATTTCTTTCCTTGAGCAAATCTTAACCTGTATCTAAATTATTCAAAGGAATATTTACCTTTAATTACTGAAGTAATATATGCTAAAACTAGAAAATTTAGAAAATACTGAAAAATAGAGAAAAGGAGAAAACTCTTAATGGCCTTCATAAACACTGTTAGGAATTTTGATGTGTGTTCTTCTTTCTCTCATGTGTTTTGTCATATAACATATATAATTTCAAACTCTTTCTAGTTGTGTTTTTTTCCCTTAGTGACCGTAAACATGTTCTTGTGTCGATAAGTATTCATCTATTTATAGCATTTAGATTTTTTCATAAGTATAAAAATGCTTTGAAATATATAGAAATACTGTAGGTATTGTCTAAGGATAAATGACAAATTAGGAGCTATGGACAAATGGTATACTTGGTTTAAAGGTTATATATATATATATATATATATATATATATATATATGTGCACGTGCATGTGTATTTTCTCTTATTAGTCTCCAAAAAGAGAGCTAGTCCTTTACCCACTCTCTTCCTAGATCTATGACCTTCCATTGTCTTTGTAAACCTTCATAACTTACATCAAGCTTTTTCTTACTCAATTCATTTAACATTACCCTGCCTTCTCGCTCACAGAGTGAACAGAAGACATTAGGAAAACTTCCCCAACTTCATTCTGTCATCTACAAAGTTAATTATATATTTGCCCATTACTCTTGCTTTTCCTCCTTGCTCAGAAGAAATTTCTCTATTCTGTGCATGAACATCCTTTATGTTCTGAATCCTATCACCTTAGTACCATATCTGAGGCCATGTTCCATCATTTATCAAGGAATTTGTTCATTTTATCTACCTAATTATATTTTTTGGCAAAAAGTTTTTTTATAATATGTTTTATTGTCATGTAAATATTGATAGAATCTCTAATGATATTCCTTTTTTTATCCCTGAAATTGGTCATTTCTGTTCTCTAATTTTTCATCATCTCTCATGCTAGGAATCTCTCAAAATTTTTTTAAAGAACTAACGTTTGGTTTAAGAAGTTTTCCTTTTGTAATTTGTTTATGCATTAATTGATTTCTGCTTTTATTAGTATTTCTAGTTTTATGTATTATTTGGATTTAATTTGCAGTACTTGCTTCTTGAAATAAATGCTTGAATTATTGAATTTCAGCTTTGGTTAATTTCTAGTATATACATTCAAAGCTATAAATTTTCCTCTAAGTAAAATTTTAGCTTCATCCCACAAGTTTTGATATATTGTACATTTTCTTTCCGTTTGAAATACTTTCTAATTACTTTTGTAATTCTTCTTTTACCTATGCAGCCCAAGTTCACCCTACCACCTATTTTTGTAAATAATCTTTTATTGGAATAAGTCATGTCTTTTCCTTTACTCATTAATAATAAATTCATTTATTTATTGTCTCTGATAGTTTTCACACTACAAAAAAAAAAAAGTTGAGTAGTTTGACCAAAATTACATGGTACACAAAGATTGAAATATTTATTATTAGGTCCATTACAGAAACTGTTTGATGACCCCTGCTCTAGACATAATTCCTGAATTGTTATAGTCTGTTTTAAATTACTATTACCACTCTTTGGACATGGCAAAGTTATCAGAACATTTAAATCCTTTTTATCTCCTATTGTTTCTTGTATTGTTTTTGTCATATGTTTTATTTGTCTCTATATTTGAAACTTCAAAAGGTTTTAAATTACTATTTTATATAAATACTCCATTAGATTTATAGAAATAATTATTCTGTGATCATCTCCTTTTACTTTTCTGCATTACTGTGGTTTCATCTAAGATAACTTTTCTTCTCTCTAAAGAATTTCCTTTAGTATTAATTTTATTGTGGGTCTACTGGTGACAAATTCCTTCAGTTTTTTTTTTTTCCTTTTGGCTTGAAAATGTCTTTATTTGCATTTTTTTTGAATGGTATTTTTGCTGATTATATTGTGAATTGCATAAAATCTTCTATTATCATTTAAAAGATAATATTTCATTATCTCCAGCTTTCATATTTTCTATTTTAGAATCAGCTGTTAAAATATAGTTGTTCCTTTAAAAGTCATGTGTCATTCCCCCCCACCCGCGGCTGCTTTGTGTTTTGTTTCCAGCAATTTTCATATGATGTGTCTATGAGTGATTTTTTCTTAATTTTTTATAATTGTCATTATAGAAGTTCTTGAATTTGTGATTTGGTAACTTTCATTTATTATGGACATTTCTCAACCATCATCATCTTATTAAATGTATCTTTTCTTTTTTTTTCTTTTGTCACTTCCTGGGACTCCACTGATTTTTAAAAAGTTTTATCACAGTGTCCCCTCCCCACATTTTTCCTGTTTGTGTTTCAGTCAAATTCCTATAAACCTATCTTTCTATTGCTGAAAACTTAATCTGTAGTTTAATCTATTTAGTTATTAATTTCAGATATTTTTTCAGTTTTAGGATTTAGTATTTTTCAGCATTAATATTTTTAAAATTTTATTTTATAAAATCCATTATTCTGAAGAAATTTTCCATTTTTCTATTTTTTAAACATATTAATTACAGGTACACTAAAGTCCAAGTCCATAACTCAAGAAGCTAGATCAATCACGCATGTTCTCCTGTAGTGGAGTGTGCGTTTATATGTGTGTGTGTGTGTGTGCGCGCGTGTGTGCGCGCGTGTGTGCGTGTGCGTGTGTGTTTTCATTTGGACATTTATTTCTATTACTTGACAAGACTGTTAATAGTTTAATGAATGTTAGACGACGCTACGAAAAATTATGGTGGCTCTGGTTGATATTATCTTCCAATGAGTAGAATATTTTTTCTTAATAGCAGAACTGAGAAAGGTCAGTTTACTCTGATCTAGATAAGGCTAATCTGTTTCCAATCTACATTGAGTTAAATAGAATAGCTTTTCTGGATTCTCAGTGAAAAGCCTGAGGTGCTTCTCATGGCTTCTTCTCTTTGGCAGATTTTGAGCTCTAGGTTTTTTCTCCTCAGCACTTGAAGATTACAAGAAACCATGCTTAATTTTTTGCCACTTAGCAGCACCTGCTGCTTGGTTGCTGAACATAAAGCTCTATGTATTCATATCTTATGAATTTGCAAATTATCTAGAAAAATTGTTACCTGTCTGTTGAATTCATTTTTCTGTGAGTGATTTTTTTTCTCTAATTTTAGCCATAATCCCAGCACTTTAGATAATCTTGAATTTTGAATTCTGTTTTCCAAGCCCAGTGAGTGAGACTGCTGCAGGCGCTAACCTGCTTCTTGCTGTTCTATACCTATTCTTTACGTTAGAATCAGCAATTCCCTGAGGGGGGTCTGTGGCATCTAATATAGAGCTTATTGCTCTCCTGTGTTTCCATTCTCCTGAGGATTTAGTTCCTCATAAGCCTTTGATTTTATTCTCAAATGTTTTGATAAAAAAGCTTTAGAGTATTTATTTACATTTGTCATTGTAATTAGTGAGGAGGCTTAGTCTGATACCAGCTACTGAGACACAGCCAGAAGTGGTGTTTTTACCTCAATAATTTTTACTTTAATTTAAACTTCATCATTTCTGCTTTGTTGAGGTTTATTTTATTGTTCTTTTTCTTACTCATAATCTTGAAAACTCTCTTCATTGACTTGCTTTCTTCCCTGTGTACTTTTTATGGCTATGCATTTTCTTTTTGGCTTCATTTTTAGCTATATTCCACAGGATCTGGTTTCTGGTTTGTTTCAGTCCCACCCACCCCCACCTTCCTGAATGTTTTGGAATTTCCCTTTAGGTTTCTTATTTAAACTAAGTGTGTGTAAGAAACAATTGTATTGTGTTTAAATTTCTAGATGCTAGAGATTTTTCTGGTTTTGTTACTAATTACCACTTTCATGGCATCCTAGGTAGTACGTAGATAAAAATGCTAGCTCCTCTAGCCCTAATTGGGATAACTCCAATACTTGCTCTGCACTGTATCCCAGAGCAGCCCAGTAAGATCAAGCCTCAATTGCCATTGCCCAATGACACATCTTTAATGGTAATTTTCTTACCTGTTTCACTTCCTCATTCTCTACTGGTGCTTACTGGAATCACCTCCTTTTAAGAAATTGCTTGCACTCAAATATTTACCTCAGAGTCTGCTTCTTGGGGAACCCAATTTAATACATACTTTCCTCCATTTTTTAAACTTCCATTAATTATATCATCTCTGCATTGTTAGACATGTTATTCACTTTTGGTGTTAGACCTACACTAATTACAGTCAATATTTACTGATTTAATATTTCAACTTATTTCATACTTAGCTAAAGTTCAGTCTATAACTAGTTTCTTTAAGAAGTTCTTAGTGGAACTAAATCCTGAGTGCTTTTATTTGGAAAAATATTTATTTATTGCGTTTATATTAAAAACCAGTTTGGCTGTGTATGATATTCTTGGGTCAAAATTAAATGTATAGCACCATTGTCTTTTTGTGTTAATACTGCTAAGGAAAAATGTGAGGCTGGCCTGATATTCCTACCTTCCTTTTACATGCATTAATCTTTAAAGAAATAATTTTTATCCTTTAAGTTTAGAAACTTTATTACAAAGTACCTAGTTTTGATCATTCTCAGACATGGTATGTCATTTCAACATGTAGCTCCAATACTTCTTTGATACCTGTAAATTTTCTGAAACTAAATCTTTAAATATTTAGTATTTATTTGCTTTGATTTTATTTCTTTGGGACTTCACTTATGCCATTTTGAATATTTTTCTTCTGACTTCCCTAGCTAACTATTCCTTTCTATATTTTAATTCTTCATTTCTTTTTCTTTATGTCCCTTACATATTTTCAGTAGTTTCTATCTTTTTGTATTGCTTCCTATTCTACTTTTATTTCAGTTATGGTTTCATCCTTTCCTTTTAATTCTTACCTTAGATAGGTAACCTGTTTTATCTTTTTCTTATATCTTAATATTTCTTTCCTGAGGTCTTGTATCCATGCTTTATATTCTTATTATGTAGGGAAAGTTGCTGGATTGTGATTCTGGAATATTAACGGCAAGGCATTTGGTTTAAATTTCCTTTTTCCTTGGCAATATTTTTTTGATAACTTTTTATCATCTGCTTTACATTCTAGTCCTTTTCTGTATTTTTAGTCATAATATTTTTGCATGTACATATCTTAAGTGATTTTTCTTGTTCAGATACTTGAAAAATTTCACTTGAGGAGGGCTGAGATTTGATCCAGATCAATGATGATTTTACGTGTGACACAGCAGTAAACTTTATTGCTCTCTACTTTATAGATAGAAGAGATTTGGACAGATCTCTTTACAATGCAAGTCTCATATCTCCCTTCTACCATTTACCATGTGGACAGACTATTTCTTCTTAATGGGACTTCTCTAAGTAATGTTGTATTTAGGCTTGTGTCCTCTGATTTTAAAACACATTCATGTCTGGGAAGTTTTTGTTGCCAAACTTCACTCCTATGTCTGAGCATTTGAAACAAGCATAGTTTGTATTGAATACATACTGTTTACCTTAAAAATGATACCTAGTGGTTTTTGGTGACCAACTGTCATAAATACTCTTTCTCCCTATATTTTTCTCCACAACTTCTACCAATCTGTGGTTTAGAGTTTTGCTGACATATAATTTATTTTAAGCAGAGTTTTGCCTATTTCTTGCTTTTCTTGATGCGTTGGTTGATGTCCAGTGGGAGAAGGGAGAACTGTTAACTTTTCATCGTCACTTTTAGATTGGATGTCTGATTTACATTTTAATTTTAGATTTTAAGAGCATAAAAGAAACAAAACTTTTGGTCTAAGCATCTCATTTTGCAGAAGATAAAATTCAGGCTAAAGTAAAATGATATACCCAAGGCCAATACCAAACCTATTATAAATAGCAAAATAAAAATTCATTCCAGATCTCTTGATTCTCAGTTCAATGCCATTTAAGCTACACCAACTATTCAGTTTCAGAACTTCTAGTGAGACATATCTCAAAGGAAGTTACATGTTAGCAGTTATAAAAATATTTGCAAACATTAGAAATATGGATGAATTTTTCTCAATAATACAGAGATAACTTTCATTCAATATTTCTACTAGAGTTAAAAAAATTTTTGATGCAAGTCCAAATAAATTCTACATTAGTTTTTGGGAGTATGGTGATCTTGGCTTTTGAAAATGATACTGGGATTATATTGCTCTTGAACAAACACTGCAGCAGTCATTAGACCAGGAATGCCTGATTTTGTGCTGCCTGCTACCACTCTTACCCAGGAGTTATGTGAGGGAAGCAAAAGTCAAGAATGCTTAATTGTTAACTGAGACGTTGCTTGAGATATCCATGGTCTTATTAGGGACATCTTGACTATTATGTGGCTTAGAATAAAAACTCATTTTCCTCCCTAAATACAAATTTAAATTTATTAATTCAGCAGTCTGCATTTGTGCTAGATACAGTTTTATGCACTGGGTACAGAGTGGTAAAAAAAAAAAACAAACAAAAAACAGACAAAATCTCTGCCTTCATAGAGCTAACACATTGGTATGAGAGACAACATTCAGATTCATAGATAGATGATAGATAAATAGATAGATAGATATAGAGAAATTTATTATTGCCATAAAAAATGAAATAAAGTCATGAGTGAATGTGGCTCCCTCATGTCCCTTGTTATTCTTACAGGTGTCCTATGTTTGAAGAACTCTGGAGGCAGTCTGGAAATAGGTCTAAGGTAGAACCACAGGCTCACCACCTATATACTATTTCAGGTTGGAAATTGGTAGTATTTTAGCACTTAAAAGTTTACCTTATTAGCAAAACATGAACTTCATTTTGTCCCCTGGTTACATATTTTGAATTTTATTTCATATTGTGCCACTGTGTCATTGGATTGATTGAGGTACCAGTGTACTAGGCCTTCCCATGAGCTATCACAGACAGTGGTGGTGGTAAGAACAACAATAGATATAGTGAAAAAAGAATAATCTGTAGTGATGTTTAAGTTGAATCATAATTGATGAAAAAATGAAGGCTTGGAAAGACTTCAAGGTAGAGCACAAGAACAGCAACAAGCTTGACATGTTTGAGACATGGAAAGGAAGACAGTCTAGTAGGAGTATTTAAAAGGAGGCAGACTGTTGAAAGATAAGATTGGAGTAATGGGTTGGATTTAAATCACAGAGGCCCTAAAAAGCATGGAAGGACTAATAGAAAGACATTGGTGTTTTTTTGCTTGTTTGTTTGTTTGTTTTGTTTTTAAGCAAAAGAGACACAGGATTGGTTTATTTTTAGCTGTTGTGTAGAGTATAAATTGTAAGAGACAAGGATGAAAGCAGAAAGACTGAAGTTTTTGTTGTGATCCAGGCTTATTGTCATGTGATAGCAATACATATGGAGCAATGTGGATATATTAAAAATATGTATAGATTTCAAAATGTGTGGAAACTTGGGAGAAATAATTATTTTATAATATAGTTGTTTTTTTTTTAGATTAGTTGTATCCATGACTTTAAATTAAGAAGTTTTTTTACCTGAAGATTTCTCTAGAAGTTGAAGGAAACAGTTCCCTGATGAGGGAGATTTGGCTCTCTCTCGAACTCTTCCACGAGCCCCCAACCTTAGCTCCTGCCCTAGGTGTTCCACCACACAGCCTTTTATTGCTGGAGTCTATAATTTTGTGGGCTGCTTTCATAAGGGGTACTGAAACAGTTATTCAGCTCTACCCAGGTCCATGGGGAAAACTCAACTTTTACAAAATTTTAGATATGCTTGTATAAAGAACAGGGAGAGTTCAGGATGCTTCCTTGCATCCTCCTCTCAACTCTGTTATCATTCTGATGCCTCTTTTTCTATAGCACATCTCAGCAATATTAGCTGATCTGTAGGCTTAATGGTATGCCAAATTTCAGAGGCAAGATAGACACTTGCCTTGACCTACTAGAGGATGAAAATCATTAGAATTTTCCCTTAATTTCTCATAGGAGATGTGTCCCATGAGAAAACATACAGGAGGAAAACAACTATGTTATCAATCTCAGCTCTTTTTTATTAGCTGGAGTGGGAGTGAGGTGGTAGTTGGATGATTTTTGATGGCAAGGCCAATTCTTTGCCCAAACATATATCAGAAAATCCAACAAGGCCTCTTCTTCAATATTCAATCATTAATTTAGCAATAGTTATTGAGTATCTACTTTCCTTTAGACACTACACTTCTGCTAAGGCCACAGAAGTAAAAACACAGCCATAGTCCTTGACCTCATGTCTTAAAACATCAACTGCTTTAGTTTGTAGTATAAAATTTCATTTCTTATTGTTTCTACCTTGAAATCAAATGCTTTAACTTTTTTATGATTGTGTTTGTTTATATGGGTTAAATTATTGATTATAAAATGAATTCTTTTTCTATGGCTCCACTTTATTGTTATCTATAATCATATTTACCCTGTTTATTCGGTTTCTCTTCTCTATTATCTCAATTACTAGGCCAATATAAATGTTTTTAATGGAGTTTTAACTGAGGACAGGGAATAAATGATAGCTGAGATCTTCTTAAACACAGGACTTTTCCATTTTATATCTCAGTCTCCTGGAAGCCTATGTGGTATTTTAAATTAGACTGTGGATTAGGTACATGCTTAAATAACTCTAATGTGTTGATAATCAGTTATACTATTTTCAGTGCCTGTGTTTTCTATGGATCTTTATATGTGTTTAACTTATCTATTGCTGCATAAACAAACTACCTCTAATCTTAGTGACTTATAATTTGTTATTTCTCACTATTCTGCACTCTGAGCTTGGCTCAGCTGGGTGGTTCTGTTTCATGTGGTGACTACTATGCCTGAGTATCAAAAATGACTACTATGCTTGAGTATCACATGTCTCGCCCCTCAGCTGTGATGGTTGGAGTAACTAGGGACTGACTGGATTTCTCTCTTTATCTACATGGTCTGTCTATCAGGATAGGTATATCTTTTTAAGTTGTGGGTCAGGATTCCAAGAGAGAGCATTACAATAAAAATTCCAATGTTCAAGCTTTTATTAAGCCTCTGCTTAATATTTAGCTTTTTAATGTTCCATTCCTTAAAATTGGTCAGATGGTCAATCCCTGAGTCTGTGCGGAAAGGGACTACATGAGGGCATGCAAATCAGGAGTACAGTGCATTAGTGGGCCACCAATATATTAGCCATAGCCAACTTTCCTCTGACCTCTGATGATTCATATCCCCCTAACATGAAAAAATACTCAACTCTTCCTAAGATCCATAAGCTCATTGCATTACAGCCTTAGACATAAACTTAAAGCTTAGGCATCATGTTCAGAATATCATCACCTAAATCAAGACCAAGTGTGGCTGAGGCGCCCAGAGTAACATTCTTCAGGTACAGCTTTTTAAGCACATTGTCTTGAGTACCAAGCACTGTAAACTAAAAATTGATTTATATGCTCCCAACACCCCAACCCCAACTTAAAATGATGAGATAGGAGCAGGATAATTTAAAATAATACTTCTGTTCAAGGGGGTGGTGCCAAATGTGTATGGAACATAGTGGTCACTGGTTCACAGCAATTCTGAAATCTAGTGGGGCAAATATTTGCAGTTTTCCCTCCTCTAAGACTTCTTGTATTCATGAAGAAAGTCACATTTAGCTTCTGATGAACACATGTAGTCTTTAAATCAGGGTTAGTCTGCACTGTATGTGAGTTCAGTAGGACACCCCAAAATTTCTCCAGCATAAAATACCTGAGTAAATGGCTGTAGGACAATTTGGCCAAAGACTAGAGGAATTACTACTGTGAAAACCTGATACGGTGATACAGGCTTTTTCCTCTTGCTAATCTTTCATTCACTGGTTCCAAATCTGTGAAATGGCTCACATCTGAAAGCCAATTTTCTTAAATATAATTTGAGCAATCTATAGATCAAAAAATATCTTTGTTGGCTGCCTATTTTGTCCCCTGGAGTCTATGTTCTATTAATCATCTCCACAGATCTCTGCAGATCAAACTCCCCTGTTTGTTATGCCAACCATGCTGCTAGTTACAATTATTGTGCCCATTTTGTTTCTGGTTAAAATACTAGTTTGATTATTTTGAGATTCTATCATTCCCTTTACTATCTGGGATCCTCCTTATGTAAAAGTCCTGGCCTTCAGATGACAACTGATCCTAAGCTTCTTAATAATTTTGGTTCCCTTCTCAGTAATGCATTCTTAATCACAATGATAAACAGTATCCTCTGGGTTTCACCATAAAACATGAGTTTTCTTCTGCTATGATATCCTCTCTAGAAAGCCTATCTGAACCTTTAAATCCCCTTACTCTGCCACTTGCCATAGCAGTTCTACTTCATGTAGTAAGAGTCATCAATTTTTTCAAGTTTCAAAGTTCCAACTAAGCAGTGTATTAGCACCATCTCTACCTCTTGAAGCTTGCCAAGATGTTAAATACTATATCACAGGAAAGTGAACCCATGTGGAAAAACCCTTCATTATTCAGTTTTATGTATCACTTGACTTGATTCATTTCCTTTAGGATCCAGTCCCAAATCTTGCTGGCATGTGTTGGCTAAGTCTTCCAGTTCTTTTGACCTATAGACCCTCTCTTTTTAAAAAAATCCCTGATTTCCCTTTACCTAGTCATATTGTGGCTGGACTCTAATTATTAATCTGGTGGCCAATAAAGGAGGTGGAGATAAATCATAAAGAGGGATGGTGTATTTTATCTTCTAAGGTGCAAACTTGTGCACTTTAGTCAAGTAAGAAGGAAGTGCTAGCATTTATCACAGGGAAGTGATGTACTTCTCTGGGCACAGATAGTTCAGAAGAATCTAGAAATTTAAGTGCTTCAACCTATAGACTCAGATATTACCATCACAAGTTTTAGGGTTCATTCCTTCCCAATCAGGGCCCTGATCTAGGCATAACAGACTCATTGGGATTGAGAATTTGAACTTCTCTGGAGATCTGCTATTTATAAAATCAAGTCTTGGCCCTATTTATAAAATCAAGTCTTAGCTTTCTCTGACCTCCAGGTACAGGAGATGATAATTTACTCTCTATATACTTCCTAGGAGGCCCTCTGTCTTTTATGATTTGTTTTACATTGGTGACTAATCACCCTCAGCCACTCGTTTTTTTCTTTCAATGCACCAAGGGCTCTTGCTACAGTCATTCGGTTCCATAATTCTTATCATTACTGTTTTCCCCAAACCCCTTTTATACCTGAGGTATTGCACCTGTCAATTTAATCTTTTCCATTGGCATCTCATCCCAGTTCATCCCTGAAAATATTCTTAGCAATTACACTGAAGCCACATGCCAGGAGCTATCAGTGCCAGGGATGATATCCTCAGGGCTAGAATGGGATCAAGCTCTAGATTCATTTTAGAGTCTGCTTCCTAGAGCCACTCCTGGTATCAAGTGTCACAAATTCTGTGAGAAATACATTCCAATATTTATGCAGGAGATTTGTTGAGAAATATTCTTAGGAACAATAAATGTAAAGGACAAAGGAATTAGAATGGGGCAAAGAAAGAAGTTGAACAAAAAAACTGTAGCAACAGAGACTTCAGGCCATATTTTGGGAAGTTTTCATGCTGGATAACCCTTCAAAGTTGTCGCATTGGGTGAGGGATCCAGCTCTTGTACTTCCACATTACACTCCCATGGGAGCTGTTGTACTCCTGGGTGCGGGTTGTCTTGTAGGGATAGTGAGTAACCTTGATCAGGCAGCTTCTTTTTGTCAAGGGCAATTCCTAGAGAGAACACAGTCACTAACTTTCCTTAGCTTATACTCCCAGCAGCTGAGAGGTGAGTGCCGAAGAACTGAAGAAATGTCTGTGCCGTACACTACAGCCCACACTACTTGAACCAACTGTTAAATTCATGTCTGGGCTTTTTAAGCCAATCTCTTATAGTAGTCATCTATTTTTTATTTAACCATACCCCTTCTCTTCTCCTTCTGGGAAAAAACAGCCATCTTTTCCTGCAAAATGATTTTCTTATAATCCAATCATGTGCTCTGAATTTCTGTGGTCATCTTTCTGCATATCTTAACTCCTCCTCCAACTATTGTTGATTGTCCCAAAGATGACCACTTGACCTCAGCAAGATGAATCCGTGTGCTTCACAGCTCCTTCCCTAACTGCAAAGATTAGCTCTTTACTTAATCTAGGTTAATTAAAACTTTCTTTATGAATTTTTTGTAATGGTTTTAGTGAGGTGTAATTATATGCCAAAAATCCACCCTTTTAAAATATGTAATTCAGTCATTATTAGTACAGTGTCCCACGATCAACCCCATGATCTAATTTTAGATTATTTTCATCACCTTAAACAGAAACCCTGTATTCATTAGCAGTCTTTCTCCATCTGCCTCTAACCCCTGATCCTTGACAATCACTAATCTTTCTGTCCCTAAGGATTTGCCTATCCTGGACATTTCATATAAGTAGGATGATACAACATGTGATCCTTTATGACTGTCTTCTTTAACTTGGCATAACGCTTCCATGTTATAGCATGTATCTGTACTTCGTTTTATTGCAAATTAACATTTCATATATGGTTACACAACATTTTTTATCCATTCATTAGTTCATGGGAATTTGGGGTGTTTTTACTTTATGACTATTATGGATAATACTGTTATGAACATTTGTGCCTCGTGATTTTTTCAGCTTGTTACCAGAGAGAGCAACTCTCAGTCCTACTCAGTTTGCTTCATCTGGGCATGTTTTCAACTTTCTGAGAGAGCTATTCTAGAAGAAAAAAAAAGAAGTGGAGATAGAGAGAGAAGGTTCTTTATTTCAGTTTTCCACAAGGCCTCTTCCCATAGTTTAGTGATATGACCCATTAAAATACCCTATTTTACATAAACTACTTTGAGCTTAATTTCTATCACATGCAGACAAAAAAGTTCAGGAAGTAAAGCTATTTAAATAATAAAAATCCAGAATTTAACGATAACTCAGAGCTTTCCCTGATTCCACCTCCCTCATCTCTTGGTGGAAATAACCTGCTCGTGGAAAAATAATCCCCAATTTTCAAGCACCTAACTCCAAACCTTCCTTTACTTAGAAGACTCTTTGTTGAGATGTAATCACCTCTTCCATTTAGGCTTACCCAGTTTTTTCTGCACCTTTATTTACAGTTTACTTTTATGTGGATTAAATTATCATTAGTTTATGTAATCTGCCTTCTTAGACTGAATGAAAGTTCTTTGGGACCTAGGATTTTTCTTTTTCAACTTTGTGTTTCTAATAGTTCTTACAGTAATTAATTCAGCACATTATTTTTTTACATATTAGTCATCTATTCTGTGCTAGAAACTATGACAGGCCTGGGAATAGAAAAATAAAGAAGATCCCTGAGGGGCTTATATCTTATTATAAGAAGGCTATATTGAAATCAATAAGAATAAAATATATGTGTTGTTGTGATGAGAATAAGAATAAATAAAGGGGACAAAAAGGTCACAAGAAGATGTAGTCAATTCTCCTCAGATCATTGAATCTAAGATTGATAGGTAAATTCACTCCTAAACCCAAGGAGGAAATCCCCTTTAGTTTCTGACAAATATATGCAACGGTTAAATCCAGGTTAATCTGCACTGTATGTGAGTTCCCTAACTAGTCCATCAGATTCACAAAGTGAGCACAAGTTTCACACTGATCTATACTGTGATTTCTTGTTCATTGGAACACATGTCATATAGTGAATATCTTCTCCCGTTTGTGTCTGTATAGGAGTTAGATAGCTGGGCCTCCTCCCGAAAATAGAAAGGGCCCTAGCAACTCCTGTTAGACCATTTTCACTGGTTATGCTTGTGTGGGAGGGAACTAACTACTCTGACTCTTTTGTAATACCTACTTTCTCAAACGTTGAAAAAATGTCATGCTTCCCTTACATGTAGCTTCTCTATTTCTTCTTTAAGGTAATATATCTGATTAAAAAAAAAAGTAGTTGGTAAAGTAGAAATTGAAATCAGATTTCTTTTTACTAAGTATGAAAGATATAAAAGAGGAAACTATCAGTACTGTTAGTATCTGGCCACTTCTATCAGAGTTTCAATGGAAGAAGACAAAAAAAAAAAAATCACCTCTTGCTAAGAGTATTACAATAATGAATAAATTATAGTAAAGATTTAGAAAATAAAGTGACATAATTAACTCTAGACTACAATAGCTTTCCTGATCTATTATGTTTTGTTTGTTTGTTTTAGTGTGTAAGGTTGAACTCACTTGTGAAAATAATTTCAGTTTGCCCAGGGGCACTTGCCTTTTCCTAAATCGAGACTATGTTAAAGATTGTATTTTAATTAGTTCAAATTAGTCAGGAGTAAGGATGATTGATCCTCAGGGAGGGTTGTCCTCACTCCAAGGGCTAGGAGAAACTTTCTACACTCTGCCATAACCTGCTAAATATCTCATGTAACACAATGTCTTCTCTATAATAATATTATCCCTTATTTATTATAATATTGGAACACTTCATTAGAATTATCTTATTACAACTTCAATTACTTTTTTTATGGGAAACACCCTAAGGGTAGAAACCGTGACACACAGTAGACATTCAACATATAATTGCCAAATGACTAGATAATAATCTAATATGATAGATTTTTATGTATTTGCTTTTTTCAAATTCATAAGTGCTATTTATATAAGTACTTATTGTGTCTATAAAACAAAATTATTTAATTTTTAAATTGAATTTTTATTAATCCTGTTTTAAGGTCTACTTATGAATTATATATTTAACATATGAAATTTCCATTCTTTATATGTCATTATTAGAATATTATATACATAGAAGATGATCAGTAGTTACAGAGTAAAAAATAATTGTTTTTCAATCTTACATTTAAACATCTATTTTCTTTTATTTTGGTTATTTTTCAATATTATTTTTAGTATCTTGCAAAATAAAAGGCAGATTTTTTTTCAGTAGAAAACAAATGTAAAAAAATTTATACAAAATATTTTCAGTGACACTCACAGGATTAAATATATTTTTTAGATCTCTCAGTCAAATTTTTTAAAGTGCTCTCCCACTTCCATTTCCAGCCATTAGACAAATTCATTATCCCCCTTACTTTCTCTGTTTTTATGGCTATTCAAAGTACCTCCTGGGAGGTAGATATAGCCATGATTTAAACCCATATCTCTTAATAGTTTTAAACATCCCTCTCCTATGTATATTTGACCTAGACTCACAAAGAACTCACCCTGAATAAGGCCTTCTCTTTCCTTCAGAATTATACATGATGCTTTTGATTCCAGAAGATCTTCATAATGAAATATTTTTCATTGGTCTTCATAAGGATAGCCTGTGCTTTCCCCCAGCATTCCCCAAAGTCTCAGGCTCCATGAACTCTACATGAAGTCTTCAGTGGAGTATAGAGCCTGTGCCACTGAGAGCCCTGTAGCCTGAAATCTCACAGATGACTCATGAATTGATGCCATACAGCTGGTCTCTCAGAAGGTGGGGCATGCACATTAAACTAGACACAGGAAAGGAGCAAAAAGAACTCTCAGAAGATTGTCAGGCGATACTATTCTCTTGGCCTTGGTTTTATGTTATAAACATTTCAGTTATTTGCTTTTAGAAAATAAAAACTCATATTTTTGGTGAGAATTCTCAACATAAATTGCCATATTCTATTCTTACTCTTTTGTTTAACTCTTTTTAGAGTCCATCATGCTAACTCCTTTTTCTTTCCTAAAAGGGTGTTTCTGACATTCACTGCAATGACTTTTGCTTTTCAGGTCATAGTCCAAGAGGATCTGGACTTTAGAAGGAAACTGTACTTGCCTAAAATAAATGTCTGCATTTTCTTTCCTTCTGAACTATTAACAGGCTATTCACCACCCTGTGAAATTGTGTGGTAGGTGTAGAACCTATACCTTTTATATTCTCTTTCAATTTTTGAATTGTTTCAAGGGGCACAATTCTTAAAACTTGCCCTAAGCACAGTAGTAACTAGTTACACCACTGGCTGAAACATTATCTTTGCTTCTCTTCCTGTTGAAAATTTTCTCCCACCACTTCCTGTTGTTGTCTTCTGGTTTCAAATACTCTCAATTTTAGAGTTTCTTTACTATGATTTATTTATAATGAAAACTGCCCTAACAATTACATTACTTATAAAAATATTCTATATTTATTCGATGGTCCAAAGGTATTTTTCAATTATCACAGATCCAGTTAGTATTAATTTATCCTATACAATTCTCCACCAAAACCGAAGCAGAGTGTCTAATAGGCAGACTTTTTGGAAACAATGCCCGTATCTTTTCATCGTTGTATGTCCAGTGCCCAGTATTGTGTCTTACATAGGTAGGCACTTACTAAACTCTTTTTGAATGAATTAACAAATGGATAATATGAAGAACAATATTTCTTTTTATCAATCCTTTGAGGACTGAAGCTAACAGATTCAGATATTGAGAGATCTGTGGTGAATTAAGTGCTAAGAAAAACACTATATATCAGATAGGGAGTGGGGCTGAAATCTTATTCAAATCAATAATTATAGGGTAAAAATGGAAGTAAACTACCAGAGTTCACAAAGAAAGTCCGCAATCAAAAAAAGAAATGGAGAATTTTAGATTTCTTGACATTCAAATATTTTATAGGGTTGGTTGTTAAAACTCAGATTTACTGAGCAAACTCCCTTCCAGCAAATTCTCCTTCACTGGTTAGCACAGGTTGGATGTGGAGAAGATGGGGTCAGCTGCATTATAAACAGAAAACTTTGTTACTTTGACAAATCACCTTCAATAAAATAGAAAAGAGAAGATTCAGTACATCTACACAATCACTGGAGAACAGAAGCAAGTATACAACACAGATAGTCGTACAGGAAGAAATATCAAAAAGCTACTACACCACCAGTTAGGAGTAAAATATTGCTCCATAGAGACTTAGAAAATTAATTCTAAAGGGAATTGAATGTTCTCTCATATATGTTTATTTAGAAGAATGTAAAAGTATTTATTAATGAATCTCCCCACTCAATTTGTCACTGTAAGTTGATATGTTAGTTTTCTACTGCTGCTGTAACAAATTGCCACAAAGTTATGTGGTCTAAAACAACATAAATTTATTGCCTTATAGTTCTGGAAGTCAGAAATTCAATATCAGTCTTACTTGGCTAAAAGTCAAGATTTCAGCAGGCTGGTTCCCTTTGGAATCTGTGCAGGGTTTCCATTTCCTTGCTTTCCCAGCGTCTAGAGGTTTCCTGCATTCCTTAGATTGTGGCCCTTCCTCCATATTCAAAGCAAATCATTCCCATCTCTGCTTCCTCATCATACCTCTTCTCTGACTTCCCTATCTTCCTCTTAATAAGAACTTTTATAATAACATTGACCTACCTGGATAATATAAAATAACCTTCCCATCTCGAGCTCCTTAACTTAATTTCATCTTCCCTGTAATATGAGGTAGTATAAATGGAGGTTTTGGGGATTATGATGTGGATATATTGAGAGGGATCATTATTCAGATTAGTATTAAAGAATTCAGTTAAATGTGAGGAAGGATAAGAAAATCAAGAAAGCCTCCAAGTAACAACAACAAAATGATCATTGCTAGGAAATTCTTTCAAACTTTCCCAGTATATGGTCTAGTTTCAAGCTAGTAAATAAAAAGCACAATAATACTTTATGATAACAATATAATTCAGTGTCCAAAGATATGGATATTTTCTTCAAGAGGAAAATCTCCAATAATACATGGCCACAGAGAAGTAAAATACAATTTTGCTTTTACAATAGGTTGATGTTTTAGGAAAGAACAGTTTTGTTCTTTAAAGAGATCCAGAATCTAAACCTAGAAAGCCAACAGCATTAGCAAAAGAATCCAGTCAACAAAAGGCCCAAGGAGTCAGCCATGGCAACTGCAGCAGGGCAACAGTGAACAGCCTTAGCCATCCATTTATTGGAACATAGACTCAGCATGAGGCTCTTATAGTCTCCACAGAGACTATAAGAAATAATATTGAGCTCATCAATATGCTGCTAGAATAAAGAATGTGAGGGAAGAAGTTAATGGATCCAAGAGTTTGATATATTGAGAAACAGGAAACCAACTGTGGCTAGCATTTTTTTTTTTTTGTCCCTCTGTAACAGATGTAAAACCAGAAACCTGTGATTACATGCTGCTTGTGGCTTTCTGACTGAAAAGCATCTCAGTGTGAGAATTACTAAGTGCCTCCTCCCTAAGAACAAGAATCAAGAAATAACCCAGCATTTTAGCCATTTCCTTAAGGGAGAAAGCAGAGGGATAATAAAGTCAACTGTGACTAAAGATGAAGTTGACACTGAGAAACAAGACAAAAATGTGTAAAAATATTTCTAAAATGTTTTCATAAATGCATGGGAAAATTTAGAATATATGTAAGACTTAGGTCACCGCATCCGAGTGTGTGTGATTTCCACACATTTCCCTTTCTTTGTGAAAAGTGTCTACATATCTTCAACCAAAAAGCACTAGCATTGTAATGAATTATGAATGCAGTTCACTCCTATTTTAAAGGCTATAGATGTTCATTTCTATGGCATTACTGCTCTATGAAAAATTGAGTGGGAAAATAAAAGCAATTTCGATATGTATATAGGCATAACCTTGCCTATAATGTCCATGAAATCTTTAGCAATGACTTCATGTGACCTTAAAAGGAAGGGAGAACTGTAATTTAGAGGGCAGACTATGGAGTCAGATTGAGGACTGAATTCCAGACCTGGCATTTTAAACTTTTAAAACCCAAAGTCCTCATTTGTAAAATATGGTTAAAGCCACATTGTTTTGAAAATGGAATGACATGAACATTGTGAAACACTTACATAGTGCTTGGCATTTTGAATATTTAAAATGAAACCCAAAATAGAAAAAAAAAAACAGTAGTTGTTAACAGAAACAGTAATAAAACAAAAGAATAAATAAGTAAATGGGCTAAAATGTCACTTCATAAGTTCTAAACAAGAATTGTGTTTTCATTCAGTACCTGAAACAAATATAAAGTCAGAATAGTTTTAGCAGAAAATTTTTAAAGATTTTCTAAAAAATCTTATTAGTTTTATAAAAAAAAAAAAGATCCCATAATTTTAAACACATTTTTGCTTTCATCTTTCCATTTACCAGGGTCATAGTGAAAGTTAACAACTGTAAATGTGCTTAATTTTCCTATGTATTGCAAATCTTGTTTTTTCTATGTATGCTATAGGAAACGGAGTAGTGAAATTATATAGCTGGAAAAGACTTGAATACAATTATTTTAATTTCCTTATTTAGTTGAGATTACACAAGGCTCAGAGTACTAATTACACCAGTTGTCCAGATAGCAAGGTGGAGAGTCAGGATGGCAACCTCCGCCTTCTGACTCCCATTTCAGGGCTCTTCACACAGGAAGGCTGCTCCATATGTGTTTCAGGTACAATTTGTTATCTGAAGACTATACTAATTAACAATTTTTGCGTGCATAGAGGAAGCAAGCATTGCGTATTTCCATAGGACAAACTACGATGCCTTTGAAAATTTGGGTGCTTGATTGGAAATCATAAATTGAAGTGTTTATGTCTCTTCTTTCCTCTTCAAAGTCTTGATCAAAGAATCTTTGTATCTTTTGTGAAGTGTATGCATGTACATATATATATATGTATGTGTGTGTATATATATATATGTATATATATATACACATATATATATGGAGAGAGAGAGAGAGAGAGAGTGCACACACATGCCCTGAAGTGGGAGTCAGAAGGAGGAGGTTGCCATCTTTACTCTCCACCTTGCTGTCTGGACAACTGGGGTAATTAACACTCTGAGCCTGTATAATCTCAGCCAAATAAGCAAATGCATCAGTTAAGACATTGCCTCCCCAATGTCTTAAACATTTTAAACATTTTAAACATTTAGTTTAAAATGACATGCATTCCTAAGAATTGAATTTTTACAACTATCGATCAAGAGTTTAAATGTACACTGCAATCCAAACCCTTTGTCTTTACCTTATTATACTGAGGTCTCTTAGCAAACAGTAGACTATAAGCTTGTCAATATATTATTTCTTAAATTAAATAAAATTACTCCCTTCATTATTTCAAATACAGAAGATTAACTTAAAATTAATAATGAGATTAAAGGAAGTTTTAAAAAGCAGATAAACATCTATGATAGTTTTCAAAATTTGCTGACATTTCACCTATGTCTCCAAGTTTTCTTCATTACCTTATAAAGTATAAAAACAAGTCCGGTTATGTGAAAAATGTTAACATTTTGATACTTTAATACTTTATACTTATCTTATTACTGAAAAAGTCTGTGAGATAAACAGTTGTTCAACAAGACTTCCTTTTAGGTTTCTTTTCTTAAAAGGGGGAGAGGGACATTTAAACCATGGACTATTACCAAATCTTTGAATTGACCTTCAACATATTTTTTAACTTCATAAGGCAAATTACTAATTTAGAGTTCTTTGAAAGAAGTGGGGATATTTATTTTAAGGATCCGGGGCAACTGTATTTCTCAATCTTTTAAGCAAACAAACTAACAGAGAAAACTCTTGTTTGGAAGACCTATTTAGATCCGTATCTAATTTGGTACTGGACCCAATTCTTACTTGGAGCAGGATTAAGAAATAAATTTTAGATGGCATTTGAAATCACTTTATAATTTATGAGTCTATCCTAGAAAGTCAGAGCAATGTGAAATATTTAAAAATATACTCTATATGAACATCTACATCTTTATATCTTTATTTATGTATCCATATCTATATATCTCTATGTTACCCCCTTTTCCAATGAATGTCTACTTCTGGTAGGAGTTTCTGCCTGGAAGTTGGGGCATGGTGGAAGACCTTGAATGGGACAAGAAAAACCACAGTAACAAGTAACAGAGCTCTAAAGATATCCTGGTTGGAAAAGTGACGAGGGAACAGGACCAGAGTGTTAGAAACCAAATCAGCCTAAAAAGGGATGCAAGGTTAGCTCCGGAGTAGTTTCACTTCCTCAGGGCACCCTGCAAAGAGGAGCCCAGCCCTGTGGCCTGAGGCCGGGCCGCTGTTTCCGGAGTCTTGGGCCCCAGCCGCCAGCGGTGGCGAGCGGGCTGCGGAGGGCAGCAGCCGAGGAAACAGCTCGCGAAGAGTCCAGGCTCTGCTCCACCTGTCTGCAGGCGCTTTGGCTTCAGAGCCTCGATGCTGCCTGCAGCTCCGGGCAGGGCTGGCGGAAGCCAGGAGTGGCCCCCCGGAGGCCCAGCGCCACCAGGTGGGTGGGCGCGCGTTCGGGGCATTTGAGGGGAAGGCGGCCCATGTGGCTCTGGGGCTCAGGTGGAGACTGAGGACTGTGTGTTCCACCGAGGCCACTGTGTCTCTGGGACCAGATCACCAGAGCTGCTCGCTTCTTCCCGCTGCTCTCTGCCACTCTGCCCGGCAGCCTGGCCTCTCTTCTGGGGAATCTGGAGCGACCAGCTGGGAGCGCTCTTTGGGCTCTGACCAGCGTGCTAGTGTCCTCAACTTCTCAATAGCTGGAACTTTCCAGAGCACTGTAGTTTCTAAAATCACCTTGGAACGTGTTTTAAAGTTATGCAGATATTTTAAAGTTACGTATAATCCTAAAAATTCTGTCCACATGGTACAGCAAAACCTCCTGTTTGTAGTATCCCCCATTTACCTGTCCTGCCTTACAAAATCCAACCTGGGAAATTGCTAGGATAGATCGTGACCTCCTTATCTGATAAGTCTCATCACATAGAGCCTCTTCCTTCCACAGATTTTGCTAACTTGTTAAAAGGAAAACTGGTAAACTTGATTGAATACATAAATTGTTTACAGTTGAAAGGGACCTTAAGGCATTTGTAGTCAGTTCTTTCTGAGGCATTTCAAATGCATTTGTGAACTTTATCATGATTATAAAAAGTATTCAGTTTTAAAATTAAAAAGCCTTCACTTGGGTATTAAAAGTACCGGAGATGTTCACAATGAGAAATCCAACAAGCAAATCTGGGTGAAATTCTATGAATTTGCTGAAGAGAATTTCTCATAATTTACTAGCATTTTTCAAGGTAATATAATTTTGTTTAACTGCTTCTCTTGGCTAGTGTGTTTTTTAATATGTAAATTTTAAAAGACTGATTTTCAGGTAAAATGGGAAGGACATTTGTGAAATGGAAAATTATCAGAAAAGAATTAGTGCCCGTGATATTAATATGTTAACATTTTAAATATTGAATATTAACATTCTTGAAAACTGTAGCTCTGATGGATGGCAGCAGAAGAGCCTTTGCTAGCATCTGTAAATAAACCAGCCATGTCTTTTGAATCTTCACAAGGTTAACTATTTTGTAATTTTCATTTAACAATGTAGTTAAATGGAATGAGCTACAATTTGTTTCAAACTTCTAGATTGAGCAGTTTACCTAGAATATGACTTTTATTTTGTTTGATACTCACGTACTACTTTGAAGTACTTGTTATTATGTATAATGCTAGAGTGATGTCAATCAGCTTTCATCTCATTCTGATTATTCCTGTTCCTCCCATGCATTTCCCCCCATCTCCATTGGTCCTTCCCAATATGGTATTTATCACTTGCTTCATTTACTTTCTATTTGGCCAAAGTAATGCATAGTGAGCCATCTTTCGATATTAAGCCAGGCTCATTCCTACATATGAGTAGTCTTCTAAGAGAACTAGTTCTGATTTATCCTTTAATTAAATGGAGAACTTTTTTTTGTGATCTCTCTTTCTTCTTTGGGCATCTCCACAGCACTGCAGACTTTAGCTTTATATAGTACATTAGGGATCAGCCCAACTACTTTATTTTAGGAAAGAGAAAACTGAGACATTAAGAGTGATTTGCTCATAGTTTCAAAACTAATGATTATTTGGAGATCATCTATTCATCACTTCATCAATAATCTTCTGTCCCCCCATAAGAGTTCTTTAGTAATATGACTGTAAAATGGTAATCTAAAATGGTAAACGCAGTTTTATGTCTATGAAGATATTATATTTCTAGCATTAGGTATATGGTGTACATGTAGTGACATCTGTGTATGCTGCCATCAGAGATATCTATGAGCATCTAACTTGTCTTTTAATAATACCCAGTACTAAAACAATGTAAAAATGATGTTCAGCGGATAAAAATTTCATTTGGATTGAATTTTCTTATTTATGTTGTTCTGGATACTATGCACCAATGTCCCAATGAGATTTTTTTTTTTGCTTTATTCCAAAACTAGTGATTTTAAACTTTAATTTTAACTGCTACCTTCAATAACAATTGTTAAGTACACATTATTCTCTACTCTATAGTTTTTGAATTTTTATTAATATTATTTGATGCCTCTTATGAGAGTTAAATAAATTATTAGCTTAAAGATAGAAAGCATCTCTCCCGTCTTACTATATGCTACATGTTTATACATAGCTTGTGAAGAATATTGTTTGTCCAAGTCTCTCTCCTCTGTTGAAGTTCTTGAAGATTTGAAGCTTTTTACTCTGACTACAATCTTCCAACATAGTCAACCATTTAGAATTTTCCTTCCAAGGAAATACCTTAGTTCTATTGTGGTGGCTGGTGAAACTCACTTTCTTCAGATTAGCTGGCAAGGTTCTGAAAAAATTACTTTTGCGGAGATTTTAATGAGAGGTAGTTTCTTAGGGTGTTTTCACTTTGATATGAAATAAATCTATATTATCTAATTGTTTAGGGTTTCAAGCTTAAATAGCAGTGTATTCGGTATTAGACTTAGGATAGCAGAGGGAAATTTTTTGCCACATCTATTTGAACATATATTGTGGATGATCATGCCCTCTTTATGATGGACTCTGGACTCAGATTGCCTCACATCCAGTCTAGCTTCATTGCTTATCTGCTGTATGATCTTGGATAAATAACTAAATCTGTCATGATGTCAGTTCATCCATTTAAAAAGCAAAAGTGGAGAGAACATAACATTTATTTGAAAGAGTTTTGAGTTTTAAAAGAGAAAATACATATGAAGTGCTTTTCAGGGTGCCATAGCAAATAGTGATTGATTAATACATGTAAGCTATTATTTGAATTCTTAGATCATTGGTCAATAGTGTCATATTTACATATAAAAGATTGAGTTCTTATTGAGAAACTGATCATGTTGACTTGGGAGGAAACTTAAATGAAGTCATCAAGATCACACATCAAAAGAAAAAAAAATAGGGAGTATGGCTTTCTGTAGAAAGTACCCTTGGGGATGTATTGAGGTTAATATGGTTAATAGTGCTGAGAAGAGGAAAAAAAATATATGCAATGAAAAGAACTCAGGATAGGTTGATTTAAACAGTATTACACTAGGGCAGTTATAGAAAAAAATAAAATAGAAATTTAATAGGACAAAATGAGAGCATGTTTTGTTCTCTATATCATATATGTATATAAAAATAAGCATCAAACAGAAAATTGTGGGATACCTCATAAAATTATATGAAGATGAAAAATCTATTTTACCAAAATATTATTGCTGGGATAAGAAAAATTTCAATGTGAACTAAAGAATATTCCTACCAAATATAAATCATGTTTTAAAAATTTAAAGGGCTATTACCTGATCACCTAAGTTACAGTTTCTATTTTATTACTTTCATTATATATAGTCGATTATCTTTCAGTAATTTTAAAGACAGCTTTGAAATAAGAATAGGAAGGGCAAACATTCCAGAAGTTATTATTTAACAATGTTATATGGCTTTGTAATTCTTTTCTGTTTTAAATGTAAAAATAGTATATAAGTTTTACTTGAAATTGAAATAGTCCAGGTGGTGAAAATATCAGATATTGTACAGAATTATATCCCTCCTGTATTTATTTTTCACTCAGAGAAAAATAATGAGCCTTTTAGACATTTACCACTGGACAGAAATTTCTTTGTTGCTTCCAAGTGCTCTGCATTGAAATAATCCAGAAAGGCCACATCCCCTTGTAATCATGAGAAGTAATTCATCAATGCCTTGTGGTCTTTTATAAGATTTCCTTTGTATTCAGTTCATTAAAATAAGTTATGTTTTGTCATACTAACAGTGTGTCATATTTTCCTTTCTTTTAAGCTCCTGTACCATTTTTCCAAATTAGTAACTCTCATTGCTTCATTTTTTATGTGTTCCATTTTATAAGGAAGACATACTGGAAAATACAAGAATAGCTCCTGACTTGGAACTCATTTACTATTTGCCTCATTTTTTGGTCATATTAAGGACTAAGCATTATCCTTTGGTCAGGATCAATACTCTCATTCCTTTTTTGTTCCAATTTAGCCATTGGATTGTATCATAAATTTCCTAAGAATAACAGTGTCAAGACCACTTGAAATTTTGGCCACCTTTTAATAGCTACCATTTAATGTGTTTCTACTTTGAATTCATATGACATGGTTATCACATTACACTGACAAGTGAGAGCATCAGAAGATTAGCTCCTACTTTGAACAAGAGGTTATATTGTTCAGTGTGATCATATGAAAATATTTAATAATTCATTGTAGTTTTTTATTTCCTACAAAGACTTTTCTAAACTATTGAAATTTTAAGTTCTAAGTCACCATGTCTTTTTTAGGGGGAGGAGGTAGGGGGTGAGAAACAACCATACCAATGAAGTGGAGAAACATTTCATATCAAAGTAGTGTGATTCTATTAAATCATGTCACTGAAATGACATATTGTAAAAATATTCTGTGACTGTATGAAGTCTCTAAGATTTGCACATTTTATACTTTGGTTGATTGTATTTTATTTCTATGTCATAGTCTGATATAGTTAAAACTCTCAGGAGATAACCACATTTTTAGTACAATTAGTAAACTACTAGGCCACTTTTGGGAAAGCGAATGAGATAAAATTGAGGCAAAAATCTACTTTGATTTTAATTAACGAGATAATTTTTTTAATTCTCTCATTGCTGTTCATTAAAAGTTTAGAACTTTCACTACTCCAGGCACTTGTCTGTAGACCAAAGACCCTTCTTTTATCATGTCCTGTCCATGGATACCCAAGTAAAATGGGTAGAACTGTGTATCTCCCATATTCTCAGAAGCAATTACTTAGGCCAAGCATAGACACTTGATTCAAAGGCACCCAGCCCATTTACTGCTTAATGGTCAATAACGGATGTTGTCTGGCTTTTACTGATATGCTGGACTCAACAAAGCCTTTTTTCCCCTTCAAACGAGAAATAATGAGACTTGTAAGTGGGAGGTCAATATTTGATGACATATAATAGAACATGTCAACCAGGTCGACCCATGTGCAAGATGGATAATTAGAAAGAAGATGAGATGAGAGAACTGAGGAGGACTGGAAGACAGAGGGAATAGTCTTAGTTTCTGACTTTCTACTACTAGGCTGTGTAAGACACAGATGCACTTGTTTTTCTGATTTGTCTGCCCATGAAATGCCTGTGGTATCCCTACAATGACCTTCTCTTTACATGAGCTAGTTTGACTTAATTTCTCTTTTTTGGAAAAAAAAAAGTTTGGGCTTGAATACCTTTATTTCTCAAACACTGCTGCTTCCATTCCCATATGCTTCTTCTCTTTTAGAAAGTTGTTATTGTTAAAATGATGTTTCCTATACATCTTTCATTGAAAGTTAAACAATCTGATAATTAGTTCTATTTCTTTTATTCACTGAGAATATGTTGCCTTATGAGAAAGTCTAGTGGTCCTTCAGGTAAGAATATTTGGAGTTTTTTGGCTTTGTTACTGAAATTCGAAAAAAGTCCATATAGTTATTTTTGTCTCTAAGCTTAAGTGTCTTGAGTTGGTGAGGAACTAATTCACTCAAAGGTTAATATTATAAAAGTTAAGCACTGTTAATAAGTTTAGAGTTTTAAATTATTTAGTTTTAAAATTATATTATAAAATTATAATAATAGTATTTTTCATGTTTTGTTAATAGGATGTTTTTACTTATCTGAAAAATTTATAGCATACCACTTCTGACAGATTTTAAATATATGTTTAAATTGAGGCATATGAAGTGAAAGAATACTTATGACATTTATCTTAATAAAAGAGGAAGAGGAGATATAAAAGTAGTATAATTTACTAGCTGTTGTCTCAATCTCCCTAGCATATGAAGAAAAATAGCTTCACTGATGGGCACTTATGAAAACTTTTTACACAGTCAGAAGTTATCAGTACTGTACTTCAGAGACTGGTCCTTGACCAACATATTTCTTAGTAATAGGGTAGAATGTATAGGTATAGCACCTTCATTAAGTTACAGGTGATACATTAATAATGGGATTGATGTTCACTTTGGAAAACAAGATCAGAATTCAGTGTGTCCTTACTAAACTGGAGAGATAGGCACAAATTAATGAAGGTGAGGTGTAATCAATTAGGTGTAATGATGTAGGTGAAGGAATGAGACTCAGAATGGCAAAAACTTTTCAAGATTTGACAGGTGTTGTACACTTGCAGTCTTATAATGAGCAAGGGTGGTAGAGTGGCAGAAGCAGCTGGAAAAGTAACTGAAACTAAATTGCATAAATGTGTGTAAAAAAGTCCCTTAAGTATAATGAGTAGGTATTGCAGACTTTAAAAACAGATGGATGACATGATTAGATTTTCATTTTTAGAAGAGCACATGAGCTGCTATTGCTACAGGGAGTTAGAAGAGGTCAGCAATGGAAGTTGTTGAAAAATTAGGAGTATGCCAACCAATAAAATACAGGGAAAAGTGAACATATTTATTAAGAACTGTTACATACCTTTTGTGATATAGTAGATATGGATTCTGAAGGAGAATGAGATGTGAAGAATTAATCTTAGGTCTGTGACTTGGAAAACTGGGAAGATCATGATGTTTCATTTACTAGCATGGAAAAGATTGAAGGAAGAGTAGGAAATGGTGAGGGCATGAGAGGACACCCAAATTCCAACTTTGGTTAGGTTGTACTTGAAGTAACTGAGAAAGAATCAAGTAGCGATATCAAGTAAGCAATTTGATATTATGATCTGGAGCTCAGAAAGGCAGTTCAGGCTGGAGATATAAAATTGGGGAAAATATAGTATTTAAAACTGCATCGGTAAATAAAGAAACATAGAAAACAGTTTAGAGTAGAAAGAAAAAATGACCTAGAATAGAGGCCTATGGAAAACAAATGTTAAAGTGTTGTTAGAGAAGAAAGAGTTGCCCAATATGATCGAGGAGAAGCTAAAAAGAAAAGAAAGAAAACAAAAGAGTATAATGGCAAGAATTCAAAAACAACATTTTTGGAAGACAAGAGTGGTAAACTGGCTCAAATTCTTTGAGTAGATAAGGTGAATTGAGTATTGAACTTTAACCAGTGTATTTGGCCTTATGAAACTTACAGATGACTTTAGTGAGAGAAATAAGTAGTTTAATTAAAGGAGATGAGAGCCAAACTGGAATGAGTTGAAGGTTGAAGGTAGACGAGGGTATGGTCTCCATGTGGACAACTTCTGAAAGCATGGTAGCCAGAGTGTAGAAGAATAGCAGAAGCTGGTGAAGATGTGGCGTCAATGAAAGGATTTTATTTTTATTTGTGTTTTAAAATCAGTACTTCCACACCAATTTAATTGTACTCAAAGCTCATTGCATCACACCACCAAAAGGAATTTTCTCCTATGAAAACTTTCAGAAACAAGTTCCATAAATTTCACTAGAAACCCATTTTAATGCACAGGTTTTCTCATGTTTATGTATTCTCTCTTGTTTATTTTCTTTTTTCTTTCCTTCTTTTCTTCCATGTTTCAGGAGTGCCTCCTCCTCTTCCTTCTCCCCGTTTTCCTCCTCCCCCCTAACTTCCTTCTCCTCCTTCCTTCCCTCATGCTTGCTCTCATGCTCAGCATACTCAATGTAAAATAACATATTTCTTTCTATAAAAACTTTGTTTCAATGCTAAATAATTCCTCATCTTTACTTTCTATTGATCATCTCTTCTTTTTTATCCAAATTGGAATTCATGCTTCATTATTACAATAATATCTTTACATATGCTTCAATTCTCATTCATATTTTTTTCTGTCATACCACTTGATAAATAAGTAAATCTATCCAACTGTATTCTTTCTGTCTTAATCCAGGACACTAAGTGTTGCTAAATAAATACACATTTATTAAGCAGATGATAACAATATAAATTTTGACAAATTAATCTTTTTACATATTAGTTTTTTCACATATGATTTTGATAAAATGACGGTGAACTCAAAAGTGTATTCCCTTACAAAGGTGTAGAATGCAGATTTTTCTATGATGTCAGGTTAGTGAAATTTTACTATCTGCTCATGGACAAAAAAAAAACAAAAAACAAAAAACAGTATACTGTGTTATCCAATGCTGTATCCACTAGATATGTGGCTCTTGAGCACTTGAAATATAGCTAGTTCAAATTGAGACATGCTATAAATGTAAAACACGCACTAGTCTTCAAAGACTTAGTACAAAAAAATAGACTATAAAATCTCTTAGTAATTTTATATTGATTACATGTCAAAAACATATTGGATTTATTGGAATAAATAAAATATATTTAGTTTTATCTATTTCTTATTTGTTATAATGTAGCTTTTAAAAAATTAAAATTAAATATGAGACTTGCATTTGTGATTTGCATTGTATTTTCTGTTGGATAGCACTGCTCTAAGCTTTCAGAAAAAAATTCCAGTGAAATCCATTACAGATTTGATTTCTCCCTCATGAGCTATTGTTGAATAAATATTATCGGATCATTCTCATAAAAACTGACATAATTCATAACTTCTCCAGCAATTTAGAGAGAAACCATGTTTATTCATACTCACCACAGGAGATATTGTCATGGTGACATTTCACTATGAAATATAAAATATGAATTAAAATTTAATTAGCATGTTTAATATCATTCACTCATATTTCGATTATATCTTTTGTCTTAATTCTATTTGCATTTTAGATTGTTTTATCTACTTCTCTTTCTGGAACAATTGGGATGTTGTTTCATACATGGTTTAAGGGGATTTTATAGAAAGCAATATAGCAGTTTTAAGCAGAAAGAACTTTAATATAGAGAATTAGGTTTTTACATAACTGACCTAAGAGGCTTGGGGGCAACCTCTAGGCTGGGCCACCAGGAACAATTTTCTTAACTGGCCCCCTGGGCGGGTGTAGGGAGATCTGTTATTACCATAAGAAAGCAAGGAAATCAGGAAGACACTGAACCAGCTGTTGACACCTGGAACACACTGGTGTCAAGATCGTGAGAATTTCTGGCTCATGGACTATCTTCTCTTTGCTGGATCTGCACCAACAAAAATACATGCCTTTTATTCCATTGGAATTGCATTATAATTATACATTGATTTGGGGAGAATCAACTCTTAAATGCCATTAAATCTTCCATTGGATTAATTTGGGTAGAAAATTCTGTGTGTAAAAGGTCCTAGGTTTCAGAAGAAATATATAGTAATTTGGTTTATTTAAATCAAATGACAAAGGTGGAAACTTTCCACTTGCTGGTGTAACAATCACATGAAAGTTGAACTTTTTCCTAATGTGGTTCTGTGAACAAATATAACAAGATATTGCTTGCTATATTTAAATCGTCTTTCTATATAACATTTTGTCACAAAATTAGTTCCTTGAATCATTAGTTAGAAAATGTGGCCTATACACTGAGATTATGGGAAGGAAAAATATCTAATATTCTATTAGTTAGTATTAAACTATAAAATGTTAAAATGAAAAAAAGTAAGTAATACCTTTTAAAAAGAAATTTAAGATGGATCTTTGAATATACCTATCAAATTGCAGTTTAAAATATATCAAGATTTTTATTTTTGTTGTAGACCAGTCAAACTAATCTGCTAATCTCTTGCTTGTTTTCCTCTACATTTTTTTTCCAATTTAACATTAATAAATGTTATTTTTAAAAGATGCCTGAAGCTCCAAGTTGTGTTTGCATTTGTGAGTTTCTTATCCATACTGATATTTCAATCTATCTTTATTGACTCAAATATGAGATTTATCACTCCTTGTGTGACTTTGAGCAGAGTACTTATCTAAGATTCAATTTCTTTATAGCTGAAATGGGTAACATACCTATTTTATAGGAACATGATAATGATTAAATGTAATTCTGTGTGTAAAGCACCTGGAACATTCATGGCAGGTATTTAGCAAATGGCGAATATTATTACTTTCATCGTGAGCTAGCATTCAGCTTTCACTTCTACTAGAAGAGGTGTGTTTACATGGCTCATTCTCTGCACTTCTGGTGTCACATACATGTAAATCTCAGGATTGAGAGTTGGATGTGAAAGTTCTTCTAGTTCTCCTGTTTAATTTTTTTCATCCTTATAGTAAGTACAATATCACCAATGTGTTTCTCTGGGCATTCATTACAAATTGAACTTGATGAAACCTATGATTTGCTATGAAAGCAAAGGACATGGTACTATATGTGAAAATTCTGTATTGTCTTCAGGGATAATAGTGAAAGAGTAAAGAACATTTTCCCCATTTTGAGAATTTAATTCTGCTTAAACATCATATTTTAAAAAATAAATATGTGGTTAATTTTCATTTGTTTATTCTTGAAAGAGACTTAGTCCACAACTATATCATATATTATCCTCCTGCCCCTGCCACAAAAAGCAACACATACAAAAACTGGATCACATGGAGATGACTCAGAGTCTCTTAACTTTTGTGATAAAGGCATTTCTAATAACATTAGATAGATAAAAATAATAGTTGATATAGTTGTATAGCTAAAGCTTTAGTGATGTATTCACAATTGTTTAAATTATGTCTGAGCAATTTATTTCCTGTAGGGTATAAATCTATGCAGTGCCTCACTTAGATTTTTGAGGGTCAGCAGAATACTAGAAACGTCTCCCTAAGCAAATTTCTGGTTCTGAGTAACCTACAGGTCATTAAAAAGCATTTGTAACTGTGGAAAGAAAGGGCCAGCTTCTTTTGCTAGGATCAGTTTACTGAGAAACTATTAATTAACCCACATTTCATTTTTACTTCTCCCTAGGAAAATGTAGAAAATTCATTAAAATGTATGTTCATATGTAGTATTATATGTATTATATGATTCCTTAGAGTAATTCTCTCACCTGCTACATATGAAAATTTAGGCTTAGGTGCCTCATTCTGAGTCTAAGGCCTAGCTGTAGCACTTAGTAGTTAGTTGTATGACTTTAGGTAACTCTGTTCAAGCTCTCTCTGTTTGTTACCTTATGATGAAAAAGTGAAAGATTATTTAGTAATATTTACAACATAGTAGGTCCTCTGTAATTGATAGTTATCATGGCTGTTGCTAGGTGAGTAGGTGACTGGCCACATGGGACCTTACAATGGGTGATATACTTCTCTTACCTGATGGCCAATACCTGGAAAACTTGGGGAAAATTGTTATGTGGTGAAATAAGTTTTAAATGTGTATATTAGTATATTTCAATGATCTGAGAAATTCTGCAACTAAAAATGCATCTTCAATTCATTGTTCCACAAATATATTTAACCATGAGATGTGCTGCTATCTCAACACTGGTAGAGAAATAAGTTCTTTTGCACAAAGTTTTCATTTGAGAAGATCATTTTCTCAGCCACAGATTGACAGCACTGCTTCCAGCTGTGTTTTCCTCCGTGCTCTTCATACTACAGTAGAAAGAAAGTTCTGATCCTTTACTGATGACTACTGGATAAATGAGAGGGAGGGAGGCTTGTAATTTGAATAGAATAAAAGAGCTGTATAGTAGGGAAAATGACATTGGTAGGCTGAGTAGGGCACACACAATTTGCCTATCTCTATAATTCTCGTATGATTAATCTAACCATTCTGGCGGGAGCTTTGATTATGGGATATACCAGAGAAAATGGAAGGAAAATCAGATTATCTGTTAGGAAAGTAAAGTGTGTGAATGAAATGGACCTAGGAAAGTGTAGAGAATTTTAATATAAGAATATTTTGGAGTGTGCATGTTTATGCAGTTGATGTTTAAATAGCATGTGTTCATCTCAACTGAGCAAATGATTTTACAGATATTTTCATGTTAGACTATGTAAATCTACCACTGTGTCAATAGTCATATAAATAGCCTCGCATTGTTTAAATATTGGGATTTTATTTATAAAAATATTCCAGAATTAAGAGCAATTTGACTACATGGCCATAAACAGATTGCTTCCATGTTAGAAATGTTTGTCAGTGAAACACATGTTTGAAACGAAGCATATGGGCTATTAAGAGTCACCTAGATAAATTATTGCTGAAATATTTTTCTACTTAAAACAACAGAAGCTGATATAAATGCAAGTAATTTAGCCAGAGAATGAATTTTATGTTTTGGAGACTTAACAGGTTATGTAGAAAACAACATTAATATGACAATGATTTTTATTATTCAAAGAGACTGGATACTCTTTAAAGGAAGGAGTAATCCCTGGCGTTAGTCAGCAGAGATAAGCACATTAATAGGTGCCTGCTGATTCGCTAGAACAGAATGATATTAGAGCATGCAATTAAGTCTATGAAAAATAATAAATAAAGTTGTATCCATTACTGAATATCCTCAAAGTCCTATATCTACCCTTAGATAACTACCTGGTTTTGGTATTTGTTTTCCAGTTATTTGGTGTACAGAAGGGCTTCCTTTCATTATGAAATAATCTTAAAAATTCATAGCACCTTTTATACAAAGATAATTTTAAGATATTTTCCAATATTATATTAAATTAACTTTTGATTTGATATCAAGTACTTTTTGTTATTTTTACTAAGATTTCTATAAGCTTTTAATATAACTTAGAATATTTTGCTAATTAAAATATCTCCTGGAGCAAACGGAGAGAAAATATGTGATTGAAGTCTAAAAGTACATGAAATTTAATATCCTCCTCATATGTCTAGAAGATTAAATCATTTTTAGTTAGCAGGGGCAAGTAACAGCTACAAGTGTTTTCTCT
The DNA here is from genome assembly GCA_028627145.1 of Eidolon dupreanum. Classification (NCBI taxonomy): domain Eukaryota; kingdom Metazoa; phylum Chordata; class Mammalia; order Chiroptera; family Pteropodidae; genus Eidolon; species Eidolon dupreanum. Next base: position 63,948,967 of record CM053513.1, read on the forward strand.
GAGTAGTGGGGGTGACTCCTGATGCATAACTGCTATTCCAGAAAGTCACTACTCATTTCAGAATGCAATCATGAGTACAGCCCCCTGGGACAGGGTTTTGCAAATTTCAGTCATTCTCACAAGACCTTCCTCAGTTTTGGGGTAAAGTACCTATCCTCCGGTTTAAGAAAAAAATTTTCTTTAGAGTAACTATGTTTTAGCTTAAATATAATATATCTAAAGGGACATTTATATCTCTACCATAATTGAAAAATTATTATCACTTGCCACAAATAGAAGGTGAGCAGGTAAACAGATTGAAAATAAAATAGTGTTGAAAAAAATTATAGCTCTGGGCACATAGGTTACTCTCTCTTTGATAGTATTGGAGTTCATGAAGTCGCCAGAGTTCCAAACCAAGACATTGTCCTTGAAGTAATCAAGATCAGAGTTTTCTAAAGGGAATGACTTTCTCTCTCTGTGATTCCACGTCATTGTGTCTCCAGGAGTTTGCATCCCACCCACTGGCAAACACTGTGTCAAAGGCACATTTTACTTTCCAGAAGGTTGAAGCTAAGTTTAATTTAGCGCTGACATGGGTCAAACACTGGGAAATATTTTATCTCTTTTCATTCTCACTACAACTGACTTCGTAAGTAGTTTTATCCAAACATTATGAGTGGGAAAGTCAGGCTCAGAGAGGGTACCTATCTGCTTGAAGTCAGCTGAATTTGGACTCCAGGACATCCTGACTCTGAAGCTTGACCTTATAACCACTATATGACTCTGAAATGACTTATTTCAGTCTTACACTAACACATGTATATATCCATATCAGATGAGCATTCCTCCCAAATGGACACTTCTATTTTTTTAATCAATAAAGTAGCCATGTATATAAAAATTCATTTTAATAGAAAAGTCTACAACATTAAAGATGATATAGTTACTTATCAAAATATCAACTGAGAAACATTCTTTATAAGGGATAGAATAGACAACCACAGTTTCCAACTAATAATCATAAAAATTTTAGAAAGTTTTGCTACTTTCTAGTCCTTGGAGGTGAATGAAATAATAGGAAGTGAAATCTACAATAAAATGCTAGAAAAACAGTGTCTTTAATAAAGGCCATTAGGGTATTTAAAATCATCAAAGCTGTTATGTAGATATGATTAAAATATATTGTAAAATGCTGGCAACAAAGAGTCCTTAAGAATGCAAGGCTAATAATTTGCATGTGCCTAAAGCTTTGCATCTTCAAAGGAATTTTCAAACTCCTGCTAATTGACTGTTATAAAATTCTTCTACGTATCATTTGCTTTGACTCAATGAGAAATCTAAACAATAATCACTTAAGCTGTTTAGTCAGAGTTATCCTACAAAAACTGTGTGAGGAGAAGCAGAAAGTATATTGCACATGTACTTGTTTTACTTCAGAAGGCTTTTGGAAAGGAAGAGAAAGAACTAGAGCTGAAAGCAGTGTTCAGATGTTGTGGTAGACACAACAATGGCTGCCCAAAGGTGTTTACATCCTAATCCCCAAACTTGTGAATATGCTAGGATACATGGCAAGGTTGCAGATAGAATTAAGACTGCTAATCAGTTTACCTTGAGATGGGAGAGTATCATGGATTATGCATGTGAGGCCAATGCAATCACAAGGGGCCTTAAGATGGAGGCAGAAGAGGGAGAGCCAGAGACATGGCAGCATGAGGAGACTCAGCCCAAAACTGCTGGCTCGAAAATGGAGGAACAGAGCCATGAGCCAAGAACCATGAATGACATCTAGAAGTTGGAAAACTCAAGTGAATGGATTCTTCTTGAAGGTTTCCAGAAGGACATATGCCTACCAATATCTTGATTTTAGCCTAATGAGACTCATTTCAGACTTCTAATTTTCAGAAATGTAAGATAACAGTCTTCTGGTGTGCTTAAGCCACAATGTTTGTAGTAACATTTTATAGCAGCAATGGGAAACTAATATAGATTTTGAAACACACGTGAACTCAACACGGGCAAAGAATAGCATGAATGTCACAGATAGGACCCTATTCATCAGTCTAGTTAAAACACTGGATATAACCATGAAGAAGTAGCTTTTATAAAATATAAAGAGCATATCAATGTTACCCTTATATAATCATCTTACTTATTCATTATTAGAACATCTCTCTGAAATTACTGTTGTTTTAATAGCAAAATAATGGAGTTTCATTATTTGGTACTTTCACATTTGGTGTTTTTCCACATTCAGTGGTTTTACTGGTTTTATAATCCTTGTCATTAATGCAACTGGCTACTGCTGCTATTACAGTTCTGACTAGTACAGATGTGTGAACTTTGGCAAGGCATTTGCCTCTCACTGCCTCAGTCACCATGGTACAAAATGGGATAAGAAGAGCCCTTGTTTCACAGGGTTGTCATGAATTTAAAAGATGTTAATGCTTGTGAAACACCAGAACAATCACTGGGATATATTAGGCACTCACTACATTTTGATAGTCTATTATCATTATCATTGTCATTATCATTATCATTGTCATCATCCCTGCCACACACGTCAATGACTACTGAGTGTCGGGCCCTAACCTGTAGACAGGCTTCAAATTTTATCTCTGCGGGTTAAGAATCAGTATCTCCTTTATTTTCAGGTAAAGAAACTGCAACGACTTAACCAGGTTGAGGAGCTTTTAAATGATGGAGTGAGGACTGTTTTAGAAATATTTGGCTAAACTTCTGCTAAGCTACTGCTAGATACCATCTGCTTCTATTACATAAAGCCCTATTCTATCCCAACCCTTCAAAGGACAGAGATATTCTGAGATGATCCTTTTAGATGTATACTCCCTGTAAAAGTTTGCTAATATTTTATGGTACCACTTTGTTTTACTATCTGAAACCATAAACCATTTTTAACCCTGATAGGGAATTATCTTAAGACCATTTTCTCTTAGCAATAAAAGTTTGGTTGGAGTCAGGCTAGTTTGCTGTGAATAGAACCATATGGGACAATTTTTAAAGGAATTTTCTTATATAAGTAATATATGCGCATTGTAGAATATTTGAAAAATAGAGAATAATATAATAAAATTATAATATACCACAGTCCTTCACTCAGAAATAAGTATTGATAATATTTGCTTGAATTGTGAGTTTGCGCATGCATAAATAAAAGAGATTGCATCACGTATATGGTTTCATAATGTTCAGTGTGGTATGAGCATTCATTATGATAAATTTTCAGATTTCTTTTTATGTCAAACAGGGACATTTTGTAAAATTTATATCTTTTTGGCTTGTGAATTGTTAATCCTGTGTTTTCTGATACTTAAAGATTTATTGATACTTTATTTCCAGGATAATACTTTTATATTAACCCTAGGATAAATAAGATTAGAAGATTCTTCAACCACAGGCCTCAATGATGTGTTAAAATAAATTATTTTTTGTTAAGACAATTTGTACTTCGTAATATTTATATCTCTTAAAATGTGCACAACTGTTCTTTACAGTACTCCTTAAGTGAATATTAAGTAAACATATAAAAAGGGAATCGATAGAGATATTTTTGTCAACATTAAGATACATATGGATGATTATAGTAATTACTCTGTTTAATTTTAAAATACTTGATCTGAGAACCCAAGTGATGAGTAAAAATATAAAATGTGGGAGCAGCGAAGATCAGGATCATAGAAGGTTAGAACAATTATCTGTTAAATGTGACTATGTGGAAGTATTAAGAATTTCCAGTGAATGAATTGTATCATTCATTTCTATGTTTTTAAGTTTCTGTTGCTTTCAGATTTTCAACTTTGCTTACAATTGTAAACTACATTAAGTCATAGGAATTCCTCAAATTCCAGTGGTAAAATTTTTAAATACTACTGGTATCTTATATTTACAAACTCAGAGAAAAAAGAGGAAAAAATTTAATATTTGGATTGCTATTTCACTACATGATGTTTAAATGTAAGTAATTAAGCAATAAAATTCCATAAGTAAAATGGATTACTAAAATTATTTAAGAATACATTTAAAACATTTATTTTCATATATTCTTGGCATAGTTTTATCTTGAAAACTTTTATATGGTGTAGAGCTTAAGTTTTTGATGGACAGTATCTTTTTACATTTTAATAGGAGAGAAGAAATATAGGAACAATTGTAATAATTCTTCCTGCTTCTTGATATTCTAAATTCATATTTCTTTGTCTGGAAGTTCACATTTTTATAAGAATTCGTGCACAGATCTTATTATATAATATACTTCTAAATGTCAAATTATTAATGAAAACAACCTCATTA
>CM053513.1:63953756-64058747 GCA_028627145.1 Eidolon dupreanum
ATAGCTGTAGGTCTTTGGGGGAGGGGAGTAAAGGAAGGGAAGGGAGGAGGAGGAGGAGGAGGAGGAGGAGGAGGAGGAGGAGGAGGAGGGAAAAAGAGGGAGAAGAGAAGAAAGAAAGTGAGAGAAGGATAGAGAGAGGGAGGAAGAGAGAGAGAGAGAGAAAAGGAAGGAAGGAAGGAAGGAAGGAAGGAAGGAAGGAAGGAAGGAAGGAAGGAAGGAAGGAAGGAAGGAAGGAAAAGAAAGAAGGAAGACAGGAAGAAAGGAAGAAAGGAAAGAAAAAAAGGGAAGAAAAGAAAATAGAAGATATCCTATGTGAACCTCAAAACCTAAAATATTTGCTACTTAGCCTTTCACCAAAAAAGTTTGCCTGCTGACCGTTTTTCTCTACCAAGGTAGGCAAGTTTTGGTATTGTAATAACATTGACTGTAGGCCAGTAGACAGTCCAAACTTTAATTATCCATTCTAATAGGCTGTTAATACCATCTCAGGTACTTGAAATAACACATTAAATTCTGAATTCTATGTGAATACAACCATATTGATGGATTTAATTAGATTTGGTCTTCTGTTTTGCCCTCCTTGGTGTAATTAACTCTTAAACTACATGCCATACATACTTTCCAGACTTATAGTTCTACATATTGGCAAAATCCTATAATAATTTCTATGTATGAAATAGTTTCCCTCAAATAGTTTCTTTCAGTTATGGGATCTAACTCTAGGTATTGATCTTAGAGGCAGCCATTGAGGGCATGGATTCTGAGAAAAGTTGACATTACTTGTAAGGCAATTGCCTCAAGTGAAGTTCTTGAAAAATTTTATTTTTGATTTTGTTTTGTTTTTGTTTGTTTGTGTGCTTTTAAAGGAAATACAGGTTCCCTTGGTAAAAAAAAAAATTGCTAAGAGGTTTGAAAATTTACAGTTCTCAGCCTCACCTCTGCCCTAATCTTTTGCTCTCAAGTCATGTGATTCCACACTTTCCTAAATGATGGTTTTACCTTAGTTTGAGAATCTTAGTTTGAGTCGGAGGGGTTTTGCCTGCTACTGGAGTTGTAGCTCTTTGTCATATGCATGCTCTCTAGGACAGTCAGAGAAGCCATTCCCAACCCTCACCCCCAATCTCTGTAATCCCTGTTTGCCATCATATTAACTGAATTTCAGATACTTGATCTCCTAAATCTTTACCCTACATTGACAATCTGTCCCAAATTATCACTGGTGCAAATCTGAATCACTATGGTGCTTCTGCATGCCATAAATTGCCAGTGTACTATTTTCCCTTAGCAAGGGGGTTGCTTGTGTTCCCTACAATTACCAGAACAACCTACTTCCAAAATCCACCTCATAGAGTCTATTTCCTGTGGCCACTCTAGTACTTGTATTTATCAGGACTCTGGAAGAAAACATACCACCATCAAAGATTTTTAACTGAAAAAAAAAATGAACAAAGATTATTTATTAACCCAAGGAGGGATAGCAAATATTCAAAGACTAATAGCAAGAATCCTTTACTATGCCTTTGAGGGAATGGGAGGGAAGATGGTTGCTAGAGCTGCATGAAAACTGGAGTCATGATAGAGAAGCCATATAAGGCCCATGAAAGAAAGCAGCTACTGCCAAAACTAGAAACAGGGTGAGCGGGGTGAATTAGAGAGCCAGTAAACCACCTTATCGTTTCTTTTTCTCGCCTTCTGATGTTCTGATGGTGCTTTCTATTGGAGTGAGCATGAGAGCCTGGGTAATGTAATCCACAGGGGGTGAGTCAGTCTGGAGAGATTACAGAAAATATTCAAGTCCTAAGGAGATCATTCCTGAGTGTGAACTGTAGAAATGAGAAGCACTTAAGAGAGATACTGCTACCATACTTAATTGATTCTTACAATGTTTCTTTATTTGGGGTTAGTCAAATTGTCTGAAATCAGAATTCATCTTAAAATTCGTGGTATATTATGGTTTATTTGACCTAGTACTTTTTTCTTAGAGGAATATCAGGTAATGGGCTATTTTGTGGTCAGTGCTGTCTTAGATCCACTAATCTATAGAGTAATGGCAATAAAAGGCAGAAAAGGAGATGGACATTGCAGAAATTGAATACTTAATTCCACAAACTTGATTTAAGTATTTGAAACATGTTAAAACCTCACAGGTCTAAAATCTGTATTTGAAAGAAATAACTAAGTTAATTAACATATATGTACACAGAGATTTCCTTTAATGAAAACTCTGAGAAATAGACTTGAATACAGGTAGTTTATTTAGAGCATGAACTCATGAAGCACAAGTGAGAAAATGAGGAATGTGAGATGAGAAAGGGAGAAAAGCCAATAATGTGTATAATAAGTAGAATAATGTGATGAACAATTATAATTTAATAGCACTTATTACTGTCTAGAACAAACCTCAGGATTGTCCCACTGAAGATGATGAAGCTGAGTTATTTACACATTGATTTTCATTCCTCATTGCCTGAAAGTTGCTCCCCACAGCCCTGCCCAGCTCTCCATGCACTAAATTCTCAGCACCTTTGAGCCGTGAGGCAAGCACATAGGCCAAGGCAGTGCTCTCGGCTCCCGAGAAAGTCCTCCAGTAGCAAGCAGAGGTTGGAAATGGTCAGCGTGCCTAACAACTGACCATCAAACCATAACTGGTGGCCCAGGAAGATATGAAATGTGCACAGCTCCAATACATGGATATTTACAGAAAACACCTAGTACCTTTTGTCACTATGAATAAGCGAAATTAACCAACATTCTTGGAGGAGAAATGTGTGTGTATGATTATATCAAGATTAATGTTCATATTTATCACTACTGTGTCTATTATAGCTGCAAATCATTTCTTTATAATTTTCTGTTTTCTTCTACACTTCTGTTACCAGTCAGAAAAAATATAATATTGAAAAGATGCATCATGTAATATTTCTTCATTATGTACAATCAACATGGGTAAGAGATAGGACCTTATTCAAAATGAAAAAAAAATTCCATTTGAAGCTATGAATATGTAACAGGAAGGATTTTGATTTATGATCAGTCTCATTCTTTTGGCAAAGTGTGGCATAATCTGTTCTTGGTGCAAAAGCAGTTATTGATATCAATTATTGATACAAATTACCTTTAAGTTTAAGAATTCATTATAGCATTGTTGCAGGATAAATAAGATCATTGTGGAACCTGAAAGAACACTTTATAGCAAATTTATAAAAATTAAATGGCTCTATTCTGTTCCTGCCATTGCATAATACTATCATTTACTTTATGTTGCTAGACTGGATATTTACATTGTAAATATACTTTCAAACCTTAATTGCATCTTCAATAGCAATTTCTCTTTATTTCGATGAAGCTTTTTCGGGAATGACAATTTTGTGTTTCTATATTTCAGGTTCATCATTTATTGTTTCATTTCACAGCCTATAAAAATTGGCCAAATTTAATAACAATACTCCTTAAATGGGTAGCATAATGATTTACATTTGATGTAGTTCAAGTTTATAAAAGAAAGTACATTGCAAGGCAAGTAGGTTGCTCTTGAGAATTAATAGAGAACTATTGTTGAGTCTGCAGTTCAGATGTTACTTAAGGATGAGCTGTATTTTCTAGGATAAGGAAGAATAAAACCATGACTATGAAAAGAACTTTTATTAACTTTTATATTTTAACTCAACACAGTTTCATACAAAAAGGTTAGAAAGTAGCAGAAATACCAGTTACTATCTTTATGGCCCTGACAAGTTACCTAACCTCGCTGAGGATTAATGTGATTATCAGTAAAATAAGAACAAGGCCAACTTCATGCAGTTTATGAATATTAAACAAAGTAATGCATGTTCAATGCTTAGCAACATACCTGATACATGGAAAGTCTTAGTAAATAATAATTGAGAAAATGAAAGTTTCAAAGACCAAAACGTTTTAATCTACAGAAAAGGGATAACATTTAATGCTAATCTTCAGGTTTTTGAAAACTATCCAATAGAGATATTGACTAAGTGTAAGTCAAATACAAATTTAAAAGGAAAACTCAATTGCAACATAAGAAAAAAATGGCCATAGCATATTGAGAAAGGCTACCTCGTCTAATTTTCTTAGGTAGTTTTGGAAGATAATTTGTGATTGTCACTAGAATTAATTTCCTATTGTCTTCCTATTGCAGTGTCATATCTAATTTTAGAATCAAGAAGGAAGTTTTATAAATTCATCCTAAATAACAATACCCTTGGAATGTGTCATATAGTCTATTTCCTCTTTTTCCTTGAGAAGAAACCAGATTCCCAGTAAGCTGTCGCATACTTTGCATACTTAAGATTAATTTATAGGCTGACTAATATTGACTAATCTAGCTCTTATCACTACAAAGAATATATTTTGATGTTTTAAATAGTGTTATTTTGTCCTCTACTGTTCAAAGTTAAAAGTACAGACTGTAGGGTCAGACCGCCTGCATTGGAATCCTAATTCCAAAACCAATTTCATTTTCCCATCTGTAAAAATGGGAATAATATTAGTACCTTAATAGGGTATTTTTGAGAAGTAAAAACATATGTAAAACACTAGGAGTCCTAGTTTATTTTAAATACTTGATAATTTAAATTATTATTAGTTTTATGTTTACCACAGTTATTTTGTAACGATACAAGTTACTCTTGCTAGTTGTAAAGAAACTCTTCCTCTACTGTTCATCAAACATGAAAATACTGGATTATGACGCTAGGTTTGTGTTTGTTCAACAAGTATTCAGCATTCCGTCTGGGTGAGCCGCTACATGGGGAATAATAACTATACCGATGATTCATACACCACTGGTGTATGATTCCCATATGTTTTCTGCCAGATGTTTGTTTTCTTGTTCTGTATATGTAAATATACTTTTAAAATTTTGTTAAATATCTGTTCAAGAGGTAGCACTAAGAATTGTGTAGGAATCTATGAATCAAAAGAGAAAACTTCTGTCCTCAGAGATAATATTTATATCATGAAAAAACCTGGTAGTTTTGGTGACTCAGATTTTTTCATCAGTACTAGTTCTAGAGAGCAGGAGATAAGTTTAGTACTGCCCCACCAGAACCTTCTATTTATTTCATCAGAATGAACTTTTTAGTTTATGACATGAAATAATTCCTGCTTTATTTTTTTTCTATTGAATTTATTATTTTAAAAAGTTTTATTTTGTTGGTTTTCTGGACATGAAAATCTCTGTAATCTATCTTTATATACCCATCTTTACCTGGAAGGAAGATCTTCAAGTTCTTTAATGTATATTCTCTCGTTTCTCCTCAGATTAGCCCAATTCATTAGGTAGGTCTTATTTTTTTTAAACTTTCATTTTGTGTGAGGAACAATGGCTCAAAGGAGTTAAATATCATAATCTAGATAAAATTGTGGTTACTAGGAGAGCTATGCCTGGTAGCCCAGTGCCCCTAACCCACAGAATATTCTTTCCATTCTACCACTAGGCCTTGCACTTCCTAGATTCACGTTTGTACAGTGAGTACATTGTAGACTTACACAAAGCATGAACCATGTTGAATGTGAAGGATTTGTTTAATCCCATGTGATGGGGACAATGTGAATTATATTATTTGTTTCTCATATATGCAAATATATTCTCTAAGGAGTACATTCAACTTTCTGAGACATAATATAACCTCTGTTAACGTTTAAAATTTAAGAAAATTAATATATTATTATTTTCTCTTTTTCCAGAAAGCCCAAAAGACATCATAATACTATTTGAAGAAGATGCCGAGGAATGGGCTCTGTACTTGAGGAAAGTTTTTTTACATGTTGTGAAAAGGGAAGCAATCCTGCTGTATCGCTTGGAGAATTACTCTCTTCAGGATTTGGAGTTGCTGAGTTTAAATTCCTATACATGTAAACTTTTGATATTATCAAATAGCCTGCTTAAAGACCTAATTCCAAAGAAATGTCAGTTTCTAGAAAAGATACTTCATTCACCAGAAGGCGTGGTTACCCTGCTGTGTGGGGTGGAGAGTTCAGATCAGCTCTACAAACTATTAAATATCTCTGGAGGCAGATGGGAGATCTCAACCGAGCAGAGTCCCGAAGACTACATCTCTGTAGTCGAGAGCATCATATTCGGAGGTAGTGTTGCCAAATCTTCTTTATCTGTTTATATGTGTTTTTGTTTATTTTTATAATTAAAAAATAATGTTTTTTTTGAACCAATAACTAGTTGATGTTAGAATGAAAGAAAAATGAAACCCAACTTTATTTAACAGCATGTTACCCTTTTCTCAGAATGCATGAAAGTTTTAATTTTCAGCTGTATTCCAGTGGAGGCTTATCGGTTGTTCTAAAAATGGTTATATATACATTCTTTAGGGCAGCCTATAAGAGATCATACTTGGTAGAACAAAAATGGCATGCTATGCTGCCATATGTCAATTTTGTTCTGGAAGCTGGTTTCTTACTTAATTGGGGAAGCTTGGGTTAATATTATCTGTATAATATTGTTACCTCTCAGTAGCAGTCCAAGGTTTGAAGGTCTGAGTTAAAATTATAGAGCTTTTATTGTGTTGGTAATTGTGTGATATCTATTACTATGGTATGAAATACTGTTATTTTTACTAATTTTAAATAACAAATTTAGTTGTAATCACATAACCATTATGTTAAAGAGCAGACTATAAAGTCTCCTTTATTAATTAATAACAGTTCCATGTAATAGTCAAAATTCTGAAGCTTACTAATATTAAAGCTCCTCCTTTCCCCAGTTCTCTTCTGCTCCAGGCTTGGTAAGGGAAGGGTAATGTGGTCAGTTTCTTCTCTGGTTTTCTCAACCTGCATTTTGACTTTAACTCCCAGTGTCCCCGCTATGATTTCCCCTCCTACAGGGAAGAAGTGGGGTTCTTATTTACTACTGGTCGTATCAGATATTAAGTGTTGGTTCTTTTTCTTGGAGTATATTTCTGGGTTCTTTGGTGATCCCCTCATTCACTGATGATGTCCCACCTGCAGTTCTTTAATGAAACAAATGCTTCCTCTCTTTAAGCATCTAGTTGTGGTGGTTCACCCCATGTAATTCTTACTGTTGCTTTCTGTGGTTCCCTCATATGTCTCTTTTGATCAAAGTCACTCTGAGATGTCTCCTGACTGGCTCTTTCTCTTACCTGGTCTAATCCATCTATAAAACCATTCATTTGTCTTTTGTCCTGACAAACTCTACACATGCAAACCATTCCTAGTGTAGTGACAACCATCCTGGCCTCAGCAACAATACAGCCACAGGCACTTAGCCATTTCCAAACATAGATCTAGCATGAGTTTTGGTGTTCTACAAATCCCGAGAATATATGTCAATCCCAAATGGTTTGCTGGAAGCCCTTGTTACTATGCTTGAGGATGGTGATATCCCTTAGACTTCCAAATGGGGAAATGGCAGGACTCACAATACATCAACAACTCTCTTTAAAAAATCCTTCTCCTCTTTTCCAGCATTCCAGTCTCTTCAAATTCAATACATTTCAAGCCTGGTTTTAGTTGTTTATCGTTGCCTAACAAGTTACCCTAAAATGTAGCAACTTAAAATGACAAATAATGGTTCTATCATAATTTCTAGGGTTGACGAATCTAGGAGTGGCTTAGCTGGAAGGTTCTGGATCAGGGTATCTCATGAGGTTGCAGTCAAGCTGTCCAGAACTACAATCGTTTGCAAGTCTCCAGAGTCCATTGGGGGAGGATTTGCTTCAAGCAAGAGCTTATGTTGTAGGCAAGTTTGTTGCTGTTTTTTAAATCATCTCCTGGTTGGATAAGTCACCTCAGATAGATTACTGAGGAAGGGCTCTTGGAAGCAATGTTTCTAAAATCTTGCATGTTCAAAAGTGTTTGTCTCTTGCCTTATGCTTGAAGTAGTTTGGCTGAGGACCATGTTGTTCTTTCATCTAGCATTGGAGAATTTAGGAAATTCTCATTTGCCTGGCTGACTTAAGGATTCTTCATTTATAGTCGAAGCTTAGTGACTTTACTAGACTATTTTTCCTTGTGCTGACTGTTCTGGACTATTTTGCCCACGGACCTGATTATTTTTTTGTATTTGTTATTTTACCCCCAAGATGTACAAGTCTTCTTTATTGCAGGAACAATTTCTTGACTTATATCTTTAAATATTTGCTCTATCTTATTATTACGGTTTCTTTTTTCAGGGATTCCTTTTATGTGTAGATTGGATTAATTTTATCTGTGATGCACTCAACAATTCCTCTCTAATTCTTTTTGATTCTTTATTAATATCATTTACTTAGTTTGTATTTATCACTTTAATCTTTGCCACCTTCTTAGGCTTTTAGTACTCTCTTTTCCCCTGTATTACTTCCAATTTCTTCTTGATTTTTATGGTGCTTTTACTGTTTTCAATTACGTCATTTGGTTGAACATCAAAAGTTTACAATTTATCTCTTGTTCTCTTGCTAACTTCTCTTGATATCTTGCATTTCTATACTATAGAATTGCTTCAAAGAGGTGGTTGATAATCATTACATTTTAAAAATTCATAATGAAATGTTTGATCATAATATTTTACTTCTTTGATGGCAATATATTTTTAGTGTATGTTCTCGATATGCCATTGGTTTTCTTTTTCTCTTTCTCTTGTAATATCTTTATATAGCTTCTGTGCTGATCCAGTTTTTCTTTTGGACTACTAAACAAAGTAAGTTTTTCTTGGTCTAGCCAATGGAGATACACAATGTGGTTTTTGTTATTTGTTTTGTTTTGTTATTTTTTTCCCAATATGAGACTTTACTTCTCTATTTCCACAAATATAGATTGCTTTCTACAAATACATCTTTTCTGCATAGTTCCTCATTTAGCCTCACTTTCTCTGCTTTTTGGAACTAAACTGCTTTTGCAGATGCCTCTACCTGAAACTGTTACATCATGTCTACAGTATAATAAGCCATTGCCCCTAACCTTAGAGGGAGGTCTGTTTTTAGCTCTTTTTGAAATCTGTAGTATCTCAATTACTTCTTTATGGTTTCTTTTCTCTGTTTCTTCCTGCAAACTCTTTTGCTCAATATTTACTGGTTTTGAAACCATTCCATTGATCTGGAGGTCTAGGATTTCACTATTTCTTATTTTCGATAAATAGGGCATTTGCATAATTGTTTATATGCTTTGGGATGATTTCTAGGAATAAAAAGGGGAGATATTAACTCAACATTACAATTTTCAAACTGACAGTCCTCGAGTTTCTTATTCTCTCTCTCTCTTTCTCTTTCTCATATCCTCCAAGTAAATTAAGGTCTTTTTTTTTTTTTTTTTGATTGAAAAGGAAAAATGTTACTATTAGAAATAATGAAAAAATATACAGTAAAATACACATAAAGCACAAGTAATTGTTTGATAATTTTCTTCTCTGAGACAGAGGAGCAATTTAAATTGGTGGCAAAATTTTGAGTGGTTCTCCAAACCCAGCATTTCTGTTTCTGTGAAGAGCTCAAGTTGTTTTGGCCACTTAAATTTGATGTAACTATTATGTAAAAATATTTAAGAAAAACTTTTTGTCATTTTAGTTACTTTGTTTTATAAGGAGTACCTTTGGGTGGATATGTCAGTGGTTTTCTACTGTATCTTTAAATTATATATTTTTTTGATATTTGATAGGAAAAAAGATTACACTTTATGGAAAAGATGGGATTATTTTGAAGACATTGTTAGTTCTCATCTTCTCACATTCAAATTTTAGACTCTGATTTCTTAGAGTAATTTAGATGCACATACCAAATAGCAAATACAATAATGTGTGTGGGAAAACATATTCAAAGGTAATAAATTTGTCTGAACTATAAGCATGCAATCGGAATGTATATCTTTAAGCAATTTGCAAACCATGCATAAAATAACTTTTATGTATGGGTTGTGTTTCTTCACAAAACCAGTACTTGTTGCTATAGTCTATGCAATAAAAATTTTGTTTGAATAAACAGCTTATGTGGCATGCTAAATTATTTCATTTCATATTGCTATTTATGTTGAATACATAAACACTAGTTTTAAAAAAATGGATGAAATAGAACAAAATATGTAGAATTTAATTTTCACTGTCTTTTTGCTACCACCCCTCTATCTCATAGAGAAATTATACAAGGAAGAAAGGAAACTTATTATTCAGAAACATGAGATGATAAAAAGAATAATAAAAATGCCAGGGAAGTCATAGAAATGATTAAACGTTCTAATATATTCACATAAGAAAGAAAAATCAGGAAATTTTATGAAACTTAATGAAAACGAAAGATTTATAATTAATTAAGTTTCTAGAGAAAAGTTTTTAATATTAAAAAAGATAAAAAAACAGTATTTCAGATTTAATCTGATATTTTTTATTTTTGTTTTGGGGTATTTTATTTCCTATTAGGGACTTTAAAAAGCTAAAATTTCTGTCTCCTTAATTTCCAAATTAATGGTAATACAAACCTATACATGTTTTCTTCCTTTCTGTGTGTGGCATAACCATTTAGATTATATTTCTTCCTTTTTCTATCTTCTATTTCTTTCTTTATTTTGGATCTTCACCTCATTTTCTCCTTCCAGTTTTTCCAAATATATAGTTTCATACAGCATTGTTTATATTTAATAGAAATAATCTGATCTCAAATTTATATAAAAACAACTAATATTTCTGAGTGTTACCACTGTGTACTTTGTTGTTTACAAATTCTCTTCTTAAAAATAAAGTTTACCAGTTTCTGTGATCAGGGCATATCTGCTAGGTTTCCTTCCCCCTTTGTTCTCTGTTCTGTATTCTTATATTCTTTGCCTTTTGACCCTTTCAGGCACTCTGGTTTGCTTTCAACAGTTGAGTCAGCCCTCTCCAAGCTTTATTCTACTTTCATATATGTGAAAGTATAACACTTATATTTTATATTTCATTTTCATATTTTTCTATTTTCAAATTGTTGATGTAATTATTACAGGAAAGCTGCTAATTCTTTCACAAACAACCTTAACATTTTAAGTTTGTTTTATTACCAAACCAAGGATTTCAAATGGTTAGCTTCACTAAGCGTAAAAGAAGAAGCCTAAAATGAAGAGTAGCAAGGTAACAGTATAGTTTCTGGGAAAACAAAACATCAGAAACTAACGGTAAAGTATTTGTTTTCTTTTCCTTCCATCTGAGCTATTTACTGCTGTAAGAGTTCTGGGTCATGATGAGGTCTTATGGCGTTTCAAATGAAGTCCATCCTTTTTTGCGTGGTCTTTCAGCTCCTCGAAGGTATGGCTCCAGCACAGACGTTATTTCTTTCTTTAGTGTAGGCATATGCTGTACACTAGGTTAACTGCCTCAGCGGCCACTGAACATACACAGTCTACCATTTCTGCCTTCATACCATTGTTCTAATGCTGCCCTCTTTATTGGGGTACCCATCTGCATATTTCCAGCCAAAATCCCATTTATCCTTCAAGGTCACCTGAAAAGCTGCTTTATCAATGAATTCATTTCAGATCTTTTCTGCTTGAGAAATGTTTTACTCATCTCTAATTCTATTAAATATTTATTATTGTTTACTCATGACTCTCATTACTTTCTTTGTAATTATTTTTGACAATTATTTTTCTTCTCCCTATTGCTTTTTACTTTAAAAAATGTAATGGTGGTAACTTTCTTCCTAAAACATTTCAGCTTTATAAACATCCAAAAAATAACAGAAGAGTACAAAGTGTGTTTTTAAGTGCAGGTTTAATAATGCTTTTTTGATTCAGTTGGGCTTTTCACTTTGTTAATGATGAAAGGATTGCTATGATATTCTTGTCAAGAATATATAAGCTTAATCTAATCACAAGGGAATATCAGACAAACCTAAACTAAAGGAGATTCCACAAAATGTTTTTTGTACTCTTCAAAAATATTAAGGTCAAGAAACTAAAAGAAAGGATGTTATTATTCTAGATTAAAGGAATTTAAAGTTATACAAAAACTATGTACAATATATATAATCCTAAATTGGATACCAGACTAGGAAATACTCTTTATAGGTAATAATTCTAATAAACAGAAGCTCATGATATACATATACATACACGTACACGTACACACACACACACAAACACACATCATTACTTTTCTTTTAGTTTATAATTTATATATCCTGTCTAAGAAATCTTTGTCTTTCCTAGGTCATAAATATATCTTCTAAAATTTGAAACTTTTGACTTTCTCATTAAAGTATGACATCCATCTGGAATTAATTCTGTGTGCAATGTGAGTTTGGACTCCAGATTACTTTTTCCATTGTAAATGAACTGTTATTTGAAGTTTTCAGTTGAATATTTAAGAGCTTTAGAACCATTCAGGTTTCTACTTAAATAATATTTGTTTTTTTTCCCTAGGAATTTACTAATTTCCATTGGTTTCAAATTTATTGATATAAAATTGTTTACATTTCTTTATTATGTCTGCTAATATGAAATTTTGTGCTTTTTTATTTCTAAGATCATTTATTTGTATCTCTGTTTTAATACCAATTAATCTTTCCAGAAATTTATCAATTTCATTTGTCCTTTCAAAGTATAACCTTTGGAATTTTAAAAAAATCTTTTCTATGGTATAATTTTAATTTTTAGTTATTTTTGTATTACATTTAATACAAATTTAATTTCTTTTACTTTCTTTGCATTTTTAAAAAGCATGGGACTTGGATATGTATCTTTTATTTTACCTTTTTACAGTAAATATTTAAAGCTATAATTTCTAAGTACTTCATCTATACTCAAGAAGTTCTTACAACTTTTTCATTATTATTCGGTTCCACATATTTTCTAATTTCATTTTGATTTGTTCTTTAGAAATATTATAAATAAACCAAAGTGTGGGCTTTTATTTATCTTTTTGTCATCAATTTCTAAATTTTGTTGTATGGTCAATGTGGTCTACATTATTCAGGCAGTTTGAAATTTATTGAGTTCTACTTGACTTATTTAAAAAATATGACACATGTGCTTGGAAATGTGATATGTGTTATTTAAGGCCATTAGATCAAGCTTATTATGTATATGGTATGTCTTTTTACATTTTTTTATTTGGAACTATCATTATATATTTTCTCTATCTTTATATATTAGGTGTATATATTTATAAATGGTACATAGCTAGACTTTTAAAATTCAGTCTTAACATCTTAGTCTTTTAATACATAATATAATTAATACTTATTGATTATAATACTTGATGCATGTGGATTCAATTCTACCATCTTATTGATTGCTTTCTATTTTGTTTCTTTTTTTATGTTTCTTTTTTCTTTTTAATTTTCTCTTGCCTCCTTTTAAATTGAGTTCTTCCCCATTCCAGTTGCTTGCAACTTTATACTTTCAGTGATATCCTACAAATTTTAAGATGTATACTTAACTGAGACATTAAATTACTATCATCAATAATCTTTAATTATTAATCACATTTAATTATCTTTCTTTTCTTCTGAAAAAAATACATATAAAGAACTTTCGTCATGCTTTAATTCTAGTCATCTTCTTTTCCAACTTTACAGGATAATTATCCTACCTTAGGTTTTTCCATGTTTTTGATATTTAGAGAATCAGTATTTATTTAGCTTAAATCACATATTAACAATATTTTTATATGCTATTCTTTCTTACATCTCAGCTCTCTTCCTGAGATCATTTTCCTTTTCCATAAAGTATATCTTTAAAAATTTATTTTGGTGAGCTCTTTTGGTAATAAACTATTTCAGTTTCTATTTGTGCATTATTTGTCATTAAGTGTCATTATTTGCATCATTACTGAGGATAGGTTCACTGGATATAGAAGTTCAGTTATTTTCTCTCAGTCCTTGAAAATATTATTTTACTGTCTTCTCATGACCATGTTGCTGTTGAGAAGTTGGTTATCTGACAACCATTCTTCTGTAGGCAATTTATTTTTCTCATTAGCAACTATTAAGATCTTCTTATTATATTTGAGTTTCTTCAGTTTTATAATAATATGTTTAGATATTTATTTTTAAATTTATCCTGTACATAATTATTTGAACTTCTTAGATCTGAGAGTTCATGTCTTTCCATAATTTAAAAAATGTTCAGCCATTAAACCTTCCAATATCTTCTCTCTTCTCTATTTTTCAAATTATCTCTTGGAACTCTGATTTAAATACATGTATGACTTTCTCATTCTCTATGCATGTCACTTACCCACCCTTTCACATCTGTCCTCCTTTCATCCCCTTTGCTTCATTCTACTTAATTTCTTCAGATTTCTCTTTTGGATAACGGATTCTTTAGCTGTTTGTCATATGCCTTTGAAAATCTTTATTGAGTCTTTAATTTTAGTTATTACATGCCATTACGTTTTTCATTTCTAAGAGTTCTATTTGGGTATTTATCAAAGATTGACCTTTTTAATAGTCTTTGATTTCCTCACAGCCTTTTTTCTCTTCATATCTCTTTTATTATGTTAACATTTATTATATATTCTTTTTCTGAAATAGTAATATGTGGATTGCTGGACTGGTTCTATTAGAGTTTTTGTTTATTAGTTTTTTTTAAATCTAATTGATGTAATGTGGAACTTCTTCTATAAAAATCGGTTGAGACCCCATTTTAATGTATTTTGCTAAACAAAATATTTAGGGTTGTTTCTTCCAGAAACTTGAATTTCCACCTAGGATCACTTTAAACTAAATTTTTGGCTTGCAGTTTTTTGGAAGTTTTTTTAGATGGAATTTATCTAGGTCCTAAACCCATATGAATGCTCTTAGTTTAAGAAATCTCAAGAAGCAATCTTTCTACTTTTCTATTCCACCCAGAGCCAGGGCTGAGAAAAATAATTTGTTTTTGCAGATTTGGGTGTCCCCGTTTATAAGAAGATTTTTGTTCTGATCTCCTTTGTTCATATCCCAGTATTGTGTCCTCTACAATGAGTATGGGGCTCCTTCAAGCCCAGTATCACTAGGGAAGGGCAGAAAAACTCAAAACTAATATCAGTTCCAATATGTTCTCTTAACACTATGAATTTGTGCCTATTTATTGTTTTGGTCTCTGGTAAATTTTCTTACTTTACCTTTAGTTATTCATGAGTGAAAAATTATTGTTATTAAATTATTATTTATAGTGTTTTAGGTTTGATATAAAGGGATTAACACTTCTGAATCTCTAGTCTGTTATATTTTTGTAAACAGATTACTAGAAACATTTTTTAATTAAAAAAAACTGTTATCAGTTATGAGTATAACAAGGACCCTGAACAATTAGAAATTTTAACTAATTTAGATCTCTTTCATGTATCTTGAGACATGGACTCCAGGAGCCTTTGAACCAAGCAACTAAACCTGCATTTTTCTTTGTTTTACTATCACATGTTTCATTTTTCATTGTTACTGTTCATCCCTGGAATAAAACATCCATAAAGCTGAAGTGGGTTGATAGTATAAAATATGTGGACATTCCAATTTAAGAGGAAACCCATTTTAAAGTGATTCTAAATGCTGCAAATAAAATTCTTTTGAAAAATCCCAGTGAAACTGGTAATTATATTTATATTTATATTTATATTTATATTTATATTTATATTTATATTTATATTTATATTTATATTTATATTTATATTTATATTTATGTGAGGAAGGGATTCCTTAGAAATAGTTAACATTTAATCACTTTCTTAAAAATAAACCATCCAGCGTTCTTTAACTGAAAAGAGAACAAATTCTTTTAACAAATAAAACTGTGTTCTATTTTTCCTATCATCTCTTAGTTATCGAAGATATTAAGTAGGCCCATTTCATTGTAGGAAATACATGATTTAATTAATTTTCATGTTTCGTTAGCATACATAGCACTGCATTAGGTAGTTAAATTCAGAGTTGTGTAATTTTTTCACAGTAGCCTTTGCAGTATAAGAAAACTTACTGATTTATGTCTGTAACAACAGCAGATTAGAAATAAGCATGGTAGAGCACATTAATAAAATTGCAACATTTGTGTTATAGTTCCTCCATGAATTACCACCATGGGGATACCTTTTGGGCAAGCTTATATGTGAAACTGGTGTTCTATATTTCCAGTAATAAACCCCCTTGGAATGGATGTCTGATAACTGTGCTTTTGTGTGCTGGCCTTTAGTCAGATATCTTTGGGGGAAAACATGGCATAAAATCTACTTTTAAAAGTTAAGGTTCCTTTTAGTTTTATTACATGTTCTCTCTTCTAATGCCCTTGCCTCCAATTTATAGTGAGTTGTGAGGGGTTGGGACAGGAGAGGCTATGCTATGTTGATAGTATAGCTAAAAAAGAATGTTGCAGATCAATTCATATACTCTTAGGTTATAAATAGATTATATAAATAGTAACAGTGAAATTTGTTACTATTAACAACTTTCTTTAAATCTTCCCCTGATTGCAATTGCAATGAGCAGAAAGTGTAGACCTTACATAGGGTGATTGTTTTCAGCCTTGTAAACATCCTGTCCAGGTAATTTCTGGTGAATTCTATTATTGCATAATTCTACCAGATTAAAAAGAAAATATTTTTGTAACTATTGTCTAGTCACATATTTATAGTAATGTCTGTTACTCATATACAGAGAATGAAAAAAATGACTCTTGGAAGGCTCAATTACTTGTTTTTATTTATTTAAACTCTTCTATTTTGGAAGTATGTGACAAAATGAACAACTATTTTGAGGCAAGGGCAAATCTATTTCACTGAGAAAACTACATGTAGCTTTGAATGACAATAATTCATTTATAAACATTCTTGTATAAAGAGGCTAGAGAGTAGCCTGAGCTAGATGCAATCTGAAGAGTTGTTCTACTTTCTATGGAGTTTGAGTTTTAAGTGCAAGGCACTGATTTCAAAGCCCTTTCAAATATGGATGAGATATAAACAGGCAAAGTTATGGAGGATTTATAGAAGGATTAGTCTGATGGTGTGCTAAACAGATGATGGATGCAATGACCAGAAGAAAGATATTGAAGTGGTGGTTATAGGAGAGAAATGATGAGGGCCTAAATAAGGAATTAACAGGCAGATGTATGCCAAAGGACAATTTAGAAAGATGCTTAAAGGATAAAATAAATAGGTCTTAAGGACAGATCGAATGCACAGATGTTGAGCAACCAGAGGAAGGGGAGGATATTTTTCAGGTTTTTGTCTTGGCTCTTTTATACTGACATAGCTTAGAACATTTTCTCTAAGCTAACTATAATTCTAGGCTAGCAATTCTTAAACATATTATTCTCAGTACAACTGTATTTTCTTAAAATTTTTCAAGAACCCCAGAGAGCTTTTGTTCATGTTAGTTAAATCTGATTATTTTATGATGTCAGCAATTAAAATGTATAATTTTAAAGAAATTTATTAATTCACTTAAAAATAATAAATCTATCATGTTAACATAAATAACATTTTTATGCAAAAGGGTTATATTTTCAAAAACTGAAATCGAATAGTGAGCAAAGTTAATTGCTTTACATTTTTGCAAAAAGTTTTAATGTCTGGTTTAATAGAAGGCTGATTCTCATACTGGCTTCAGCACCATGTAAGTGAATAAATTCCTGCTGCATCTTGATGTGTATTTAGAAACGAGAGACACATTCTTCTTAGTATTACACTCAGACTCAACAAGTGATAGACAATTTTTAGCATCAACTCAGATAATTGCACAGGTGCTTCTCCTTGAGCAACTATGCATTTTGCCACATAAAATATTAAAAAGACATATACTAGACTTTCCCTTTTTGCCAAAATAGTCCAATTAGGATACAGTATAGATAAAAAAATGTGGACATTATATGAAACAATAGTTTGCACATGTTTAACAGGAGGCAATTTAGAAACATCATCCCTGAGAGGATACAGGTAAGTACTATCATTGCCCCAGCTTATTACCTGGAGAGAATTCCAATGCCATAATACAGGAAGGGTGAACTCAGGTGGAGTCAGCAGTTTCTGAGAGTTCAGAAGATGAAGGTTGGGGTTTAGGGAGGCTAAGGCAGCTGGAGTTTGCAAGGCAGAGTGCTGGAGAGGAGAAAGTTGCACAGAGAGGAAGCTGTGGAGCAAAGGAACAATCTCAGTTCAGTCAGGGCCGGGAGTAGCTTTTGTTCCCACCAACAAGAATGGAAAAACCTTATAATCTAAGAGGTAGTAGATAGAATACTTAGAAAGGTATTACCTGGGTAGTGGGGGCAAAGGTAGCCCAAGATTAAATGCTATTCTGGCCTTACCTAACAAAATTTGAAAGCAAGCCTTAACAACATTAAACTGTTTTCAAGTAGTATCACTGCACCCCAGAACAAGGCTACATAAAGAATATCTATAGGAATGTAGCACCCAAGAAGGTAAAGTTCACATCAAACAGTGAATCAAAATTATCCAGCATACAAAGAAGCAGGAAAATTTTATGCATAATAAGCAGAAAAATCAATTTTAAAGGACTTGTATCCAGAATATACAGAGAGCTCTCAAAACACAATAATAAAACAATCTAGTGAAAAAAACTGGACAAAATATTTAAATAGATACTTTATCAAAAAGTTATCCAAGTTAGCTCATGAAAAGATGCTCAATGTCATTAGTTGTTGTAGCACAAACTACAAAACTGTTTTCCAAAATGGTTATACCATTTTGCATTCCCAGCAGCAGTGTTGAGAGTTCTAGTTGTTCAACACCCTCACTAATACTTTTTAATTTCAGCCATTTTAAAGGTTGTGTAATGGTATCTTTTTTCTTATACAAAATTAATATTTATTTTGACCACGAGTGCATGGTAGCTTATACTACAATTTGGTAGTATTATTATTAGTGCTTAGTTGACAGTTGTTTTACTGTCCATAATTTTTGCACCATCACAGGCAAAATACATCTTAGTATTATTATGAAAATTATTATGACCTCATGGACCTCTTCCCTTAAATCACTGTTGTAGTTTGCACTTTTCCCCTAGACATCACAGTGTTGAATTATGTCACACCTTAAGATTTGGTAAAATTATTATTTTGTTCTGCCCTCTCTTCATAAAAAAACGGCCCATGTGTTTCCTGTCTAAGTTAAAGGCATCACTACTACCGCCCCCATTGCCCCAGCACTACCAGAGAGACATCTTTCTCTCTCTCATTTAATTAATTTCCTTGTCTTACAGATGTGTATTTTCCCATTCTCCATCCTCTTTGACCTGGATCATCATCTATTCTTTTACAGTTCGCTGCTGGTAGCCTGTCTCTTTCCTTTTATTTTTCTGAAACACATGCTCAGTTATGGACTCTACATTTCCTAGAATAAAGTCAAGATGTAGCAAACAAAGTTGCTCATAATAAAATATATAAAATATTTTAGAAAATTAGCACTATGGCTTAAAACACCTGTGTTCATTGTTTGCTAATTTAGATGATAATCAATTCTAATAATAAATGTGTAATGATAATTTGAAATATTTAGGACAAAGGTCATAAAACTGTTTTTGCACTTCTAGAAAGTATTAAGGTTTGAAAAATTATTAGCTGACAACTTTTATATTCAAGGATTGAATATCTGTTTTTTTTCTTTCCCCAAGAAACTAATAGTTCATTATAACTTCAGAATTCCAATTAAAATGATGGATTGTTTGAAAATTATATTACTCAAAAAGTCTGAGTTATAAATGTGAGTTCAGGTGTATGATGCTTTACACAGTGTTTTATTTTGTCTCAGAGAGCTTCTCTGGCTTGCATGATTTAATGAAGCAGCTCTTTCTGAGGCTACAGAGATGGGGTGCCAAGGTGTCTTCCTCAATTTATGATACAT
The DNA here is from genome assembly GCA_028627145.1 of Eidolon dupreanum. NCBI lineage: Eukaryota > Metazoa > Chordata > Mammalia > Chiroptera > Pteropodidae > Eidolon > Eidolon dupreanum. The sequence continues at coordinate 63,973,513 of CM053513.1, forward strand.
ATTTAACTTCTCTTTGAAAAAAATATCTTTTTTATTTTAATTGGTTTATCCTTTTGAGGTTTTTTTTTTTTTTTTTTAAGGCAAGGCAACCCTTGGTTGACCTCACAGATTGCAAAGAACTTGTCAGCTTACAATCCCTTATTTTTTATTGTTTACACCTATAGCACCTAGTCTTCCTAGTTGGTCTCCCATACAAGTACTAACCAGGCCCCAACCCTGCTTAGCTTCCGAGATCAAATGGGATCAGGCTTATTCAGGTGGCATGGCCATAGACTCCTTTTTTTTTTTTTTTTTTTTTTTTTTGCATTGTTTCCTATGTTATTTTGGAGTCATTATTATATATATTGAAGAATGAAACTAAAAAACGCCAAAATTGTTAAAGCTTATTAGTCCTAGACACCAGAGTGTAGTTGTAAATTATTTATTGCTAATAAAATGAAGGCATTTGGTCAGGATAGTTTTAGTTATATTAGTAATGACATTTTGAACACTACATTAGGTAGTTTTCACCATATTTATATTATAAATATAATGTCCTTTATTCGAGATTTCTACTACCATCATATTTGAATCAAAACTAAGATACACTGTTTCATATTACTCAGGATCAATATGCTGTTAACTACATAATAGTTAGCTTGTCAAATTCCTTGCTCTCCAAAGATTCTACTCCCTTTGGACTATTTTCTCTTCATTTTTGTTGAAAGCCGGTCTTTTTTATGTTTCATTTCCACATGGGAAATGGTCATCTCCTGTATTAACAGTACCGTTCTAAGGCTTCTCTAAAGATTAACTCTAGTGTTAAAGGGAAGAAACTATGTACAGAGCAAAAAAGTAAAATATTACTGTCTCTGGTTGAATCAAATTTCTAGCTCTGAGCCCTGTCAAGATAGCCCATATCCTGAAGCCTATAGATCTGTAATCTAAGGTCTATTGAACTCCACCCTCAAGTGATGATTGAGCCATTGGAAGGAAATGTTATATATGAGCTGTGTTTGACTTAAACATGCCTTACTCTAGCTGGTAACCAACCATTTACTAGTCCCTGTAATTTTCCTACACAGACACTCTAAACTCATTTTCTTAACATCAGTAACATTTTCTCATCTTCCAGTTTATGCTGGAAGATGAAACACAGGATCATATCAGATCAACTAACAGCTTGATACAAAATGATTTATCTAAAGTTGATTTGCCATATTTTTATATTTCACATAGAGAATGAAGTTATAGGCCCTTATATTTTAACTTAATTCTTTACTAAGAAACACAATAGACTATTTAAATTCTGTTGATAAATTAAAATTGATTTTAAAAGTCAGACATTTTATGATACCACCAAATGGGAATTCACTTATACTCATATATTGAGGATATATATTTTTCACCATAAGTTCTCATGAAATATTTAAAATTACTTTTATTAGTGTCTTAACATTCCTATATAATTGGAGAGCTGAAATTTTTATAGATGCCCATTTACTTATTGCATAACAGAGTTGGAATTACATGTGTTCCCAGGAACTATATTTATCCAATTTTTATGATTGGACTTTACTAGGCAATTATGATTTCCTTTTGAATTATGAAGAACGTTGGAGCAGATGGAAATCAACACAAGTCCTTTTCTTAAGTTCATCCTATATTTGTACTCTTTTGGGCTGTTAATGGTATTATAATGCTATGAAATGTATTTGTAGGGATGTAAGTAATGCTCATCAATCTCTTTAATAGCTTCCCATATGAAGCTTAGCTTTTACTCAACACTTTCTTATATTCAAGTACCGCAACAGGAATTTAATTTGACTAACATTATGGTAATTGAGAACATGTATTTTTCAACCCTACTTGAATGTCACCCAATCTTCTGTCATCCTGTTCTCTAGTCTGGAGCTTCTAAGCAAAGGGGATTTTCTCAATCATTGTTCCATTAGTCACAATGACTAGAACCACATGCAATAATTTTTTTTTTAAATTCACAACTCGATGACATTCTTTTAAAATATGAGAAATTGTGGCTTATGTCTAAATCTGTAATTAATCTTTCAAAGCTGTTTAGAAGTTCGGAAAAAAAGTTATGCAATTAATTTTTTTCTACATTCTTTGTTAGGAAAAATAGTATATAATTTCAAATATTTGATTTTATAGTTTATTTGATCTCAACAAATATATGACACCAACTTTGAATTATGGATAAGAATTTTAAAATCTAAAGTAAAATGTTTAAAAGTTTTTATTTTTTCTAATTATAGGAATAATATATGCTCACTGTAAAAAAATCTGAATAGTACAGAAAATATAAGCAGGAAAGAAATGTCACTCAGAATGACTATACCTAGGGGCAATTGCTGTTAATATTTTGGCATATTTCATTGCAAAGATAAATTCTTATAGTGTAACATGTAGGCTATTTAAAGTTTAAGAGTGTGGTTGCCAAATAAGTACATAAGATTATTTAAAAACAAAATTATAATATATTAGAGGAAAAGGCAAAAAGCATATGTGACAAGTTCTGACTATACTTCTGAATGAATATGGGAATAATATTTTTAAAAAATATGAAATGATGTACTATTAAATTGTACAGTTGAAACCTACATAATTTTGTTAACCAATGCCACCCCAGTAATTTTAATTAAAAGATAAAAAAATTAAAAATTAAAATAAAATATGTGAAATGATAGGCTAGGGTGTCAGATTTTGCCTTTGGCTCAGGAATGCTATATTAAACAACTATTCCATGAGAAAATGAAAATCTCACCACAATTAATGTTGCACTGTAATGAACAATTCCAGTTTGGGACAAATAGATCAAAATAATGAAATAAAATATTAATATGTAGATGCATAGATTTAAATGGTAATGATAACACAGAATGGTGTAAAATATTGATGTAAGGAGAAGCAAAATATAGTGTTTTCGAAATGAGCTATAAACAGATGAGCTATTATGAAAAGTGGAAGAAGATATAAATTTATAATGACAATTTTTCTAGTAGTTCATATGAAAAATTTTTCCTAAAAAACTCTTTTTATAAATAAATCATAGACAAGTTCTAGAGTTAAAAATGATCTCAAATAATATCTTTTCCAACATTCTTATTTGACAAATGGTGTAACTGAGACTCTGAGATGTTACATTATTTGTGCAGGACTCATAGTATCAGAAGTGGGGAGTAACCTAGGAAAAACCAAGTTGAGTCAGAGCACTAGCCCCAGCCTTCCAAAGTCCAGTTCTCAAATGGCATTTGTGCTTAGATGAGAAAACATATTACTTCTCTTGCATTATTTGTCCGTGATCAATCCATTTCTTTATTCCTAACATTAAAATTTATTTTCTAACATCTATGAATTTCTGTGAACCAAGTGTTATTATAAGAACTTTATGTGCACTTTAAATTTAATCCTCACAAAAGCAATGAGATTCAGGTACTAGTACCATTCTGATTTTTAAGCAAAAATACAAACAAAGGAGGGTAGGCAACTAGAAAATGGCAGAGCTGAAATGTGGGTCAGACACTTCCAGCACCCACATTTCAAATAAATATGCTACTGGAAAAATTTTGTTTGGATTTGAAAAAATAATTTTTAAGGTACTTTGGGAGTACCAGATCATTTTTCACTTCTTAGATATATAGGTACTTATATTTAATCAGAGTGTCCTTAATATTGTCTGGAATTTTATATTTCCAAATCTGGGATGAAAATCTGAGATAGCAATAATTAAAATGAGCTTTGCTGAGGCCGATACTGTCATAGGTAATGAATCCTCTCCTGACTCATCATTTGTATTTTCAGTTGTGGGGAGAAAGCACCTTTACTTTCTAGATTTAACATGAGGGTCACAATTCAACATATTGTATGTCTTAGGCCCTGTGTCATGATTTATATTTACAAGTTTGCAATATGTTTTATTCGAATACAATATCATATAGTCTTTTCATTTTAGTTATCTTTCTCATGAGCTAAATGAGCTATAGAAAGTTTTCCTATCTGGAATAGTATAGCAAATACTTAAAAACTTTTAAAATAAATAAATTTCTGAATTCTCCATTTGAAATATTTCCTTTTTTTTAATAAAAATTATTCTTTACCATACCTCAAAACTGCAAACAAAAAATATCTACTTTTCCTGGCCCATCAGTATTTATCTCTATCTCATTGGTCTCATTTCATTATAGTAAGATTTTTTTTCACATTTCCTTATCAATATAACTTCTCTATTTTATATTTTTATGATAAAGATTCTATCATGTTGACCTTGATTTAATATCATAAAATGGTACCCCATAATGTCCTTTTCATCAATATTTTAATCATACCAAATTACTCTGATTTTCATAAATTCATATACTTTTTTTACATGAGCTTTTGATCTCTAGGATAAATTTTCTCACTGTTAACTGAAACAGTAAAATTAAGCATTTTATAATGCTTCCTCTTAATTGTTTCATTTAGATATTGGGGATGCTTTTATTTTATAATCCTGAAATTCATTTTAATATTAAGAATGCTTTTACCATAAACCAGAAAATTCGTATTATCTATGTCTGTTTTCTCATTTCCCATGCTAGTTAGCGTTATGTCTGTATATTTTGTTTCTCCTTATTACTCAACTTTACATAATTCCTCTTTGAAATATATATATTGGTTATAAGGAACAATTACCTTCCCTTGTAATACAAGTTTTCCCCTTTGGCTTGATTAATTACCCACTAAATAATAGTGTTAAACAGCTGACATTTACTGTGCTTCTGCTACGTGGCAGGCCTTCGGTAGTCACTTGGAGTTGAGATAGAAACAGAGATTATCAATTACTGCTTTCAAGAGCCCACTATCTAACCAAAGAAACAGAAAAATAATGTGTAAATAATCCATGTGATACTTTTGAATAAAGTACAATATATCCAAAGAGCTATGATTATGGGGAAGCTGGGAAAGGTCTCACACTGGAAGCAACTGTTGTGGAAATGTTAAAAATTAAGGAAAAGTGGAACTAGGCACATAGGCAAAAAGAAAAAAACATACATGAAAGTGTTAAAATCAAAAGCAAATGGAGACTAGTCTTGAAGTTTCCCAGAGCAGATAAAACCAATTTAGTTATGAATTTAGCTTAATCACCAATCACCATGAAAGTACTGCTTTCTCACTGTATAAGCTGCTTTGTAACAGTGTACCCCTGAGCCTCATTTCATGTTTTGGTTTCAGCTGTCCTGGTTTGCAAACTGTCTTTCTGGTGTGTGCACAATAAATTTTTACCAGTTACTACATCAGTGATTCATTGGTTTTACCTTGGCTTCTTCTGAATCTTTCACCAGAGAATGATACTTATGCTTAGGGACTAGGAGATTGAAATGGCTACAATGGGAGCAGACCATTGTTACAGATGAAGCAAAGTACATTATTAGGGCTCTTCTTCATTCTTAATAGAAGCAAATCTGCTTGTGTGTGAGGCAAGATATATGTGGATCAGCCAGGCTTCTTTTACCTTCAGTGAAAAGTATAACTCTCTGGCCAGGATCACAGGGCTTGGTGTCAGATAGTCCTGGGTTTGAGTTCAGCTCTGTGACCTATGACAATTTTTAAGAATTCATTTCTTCATCAGTAAAATCAGAAAGTAATATTGTGTATCTCTTAGGATAATGATGAGGATTAAATGTAATTATGTATGTAAACCCAGGGTATTTGAGACTTAATTTAAACTCAATATATGTCACCTCTTATTTTTACCCCAACACAAACAAACAGACTTAGGGGCCTACCTAGGAACAAAGTAAGCCTCAAGGAAAACTTTCCTAGGTCTAACTGCCAAAAGCCTTTGCTAATAATAAATTTCACTGAATTTCACTGAATATATGAGACAAAAAAGCAAAAACTATTTCTGTCTCAAAGGTGGACTGACTCAGTTTATATAATTTGTATTCAAGTTAAGGAAAGTTTATACTTGTAGGTAGTATTTTTTAGAAAATGAAAGAAAAAATAAGTTCCTTTAAAAGGCTGCTTTTATTTGGAAGCAGGCAATTTCAGAGTCATTTTGTCTAATCACTTGCAAATCTGAAACTAAAAATTATAACATATCCTAAAATTATTTACATATATACAGCACTGAAGTTTTTTATTTATTTAATTTGGAAGTTAAAATAAGGTCCTCAGGTACAGAGCCCTGATGTTTTATGGAAATATTCTTAGATATATTAGTTTAAGATGTTGATTACTATTTAAAATGTATAAAACACTGGTGGACGTTTTTTTAAAAGCATAAAAAATTAAGTCTGCTGTCAAAGTTCAAGTTCTACTCTTAGATAATTGTAATAATTTGAAGATACTTGAAGAAAAAAATATAGAAATGTATCGGTCTCCAAGTCCAATTTAGACAAAGCAGAATTGTCATTACCTAATTGATAGTAATTCCACATATTTGGCACTATAAGTCATTTTCTCTGGCAGCGAGCATCCATCTGACAACATACAAACCACCCTTGGGAATTCTTTATGAGATAATTCTTGTGAGATAATCCGTGAGCAACAAGACTGGTAAACAAGCATGCACATGTAAGCTGCCATTTCTGTGTAAATTAGCAATCCTAACTGGGATATCAATTCAATGTCAAATGGAATACAACTTTATGTTATCGTAAGAATTAATGCCTTAGACATCTTCGCTGGAGTTTTGAACCATATGTCATTTTTAACAGCTCTGAAAATTTTATGTCTTCGATTCTATCATATCATTCCTATAATTGACTGTTATATGTGTGGATTTAACCATCGATGGGGAGACTGTATAGTGCAGTGATAGAGGATGGGTGCCTAGCTAGTTTTTCTGACTTCAGCAATAGCTGTGTGGCCTTGGAAGAGTTAACTTACTACAAGAAGTCTTATTTTCATCATTTAAAATGGCAACCTCCACTCCATATGTTCTTGAGCTCCTGTAGCCCACCTAGCTTTAATCTTTTTCCTGAACTTCCCCACCTCTGCTCCACTTCACATTTGACTTGTGTATTTTTTGCCTCTACCCCACTAAATTGAAAGTCCTGAGAAGGAAGGCTCACCTCGGCATCCTGCACAGCACTTGGCACATAGCTGGGGCTTCATAAATGTTTGTTCAAGAATAAAAAATTAGAAAATGAAGGTAATATTATCACCTACCTCATAGAATTGTAGAGCATTGTATATTAATATATGCAAAGCACTAAGAACAGTACTTAGCACATAGTGAATGTTCAGTAGTTGTTAGCTGTTATTAATATTCCTTGGGAAGTTGGCTTATAAAATCATAGATAGTCATTTTAGAACAGATCTCTATTTAAAATTGTTTTCCTTTTTGACAATGAATTTATTATAGCTTCTCTTTCACTTCCTAAGCTGTAAGACATCATCACTAAAAATGTCTCAGCTTCCTGACAGTAACTTACAGTTAGTTGATTGTGTTATGTTGGAAGGGGAAAGGTTGAGCTAAAACCACTTGTTAAGATTATGTAGACGCTCACTGAGGATAGAAGAGAAATCCAAGCTCAGGAAGGGGGCAGAAATCCAAGAAAAGGTAATATTCCTATATTAATTTCTTTTATGATTTTACAATCTAATTTAATAATTAATTCATGGGAGCAAAAAAAAAAAAAGCAATTACATTCTTTCTTAAATTTAGGTAATTCAAATGTGCAGCCTCTTTTTCTTACTCTTTCCAAGGGTGAGGGCTTCTCTGACTTTTAGGCATTATAGAAGTATATGCCTTCTCTGTATGGCCTGTCTTTCTAGGATCCTGTTGTCCTTCCAATACTTTTCCTTCTTTCTCTTTCAGCCACTGAGTCATTCTCCAAGCCTAACTACTCCATAGGTGTTTGCCCTTCTCTGCTGAGCCACTGTGGAAGTCAGATGAGACACATATGCCTTTTCCTTGCTTCCATGTGTAATTGCCTGAAGCTGGTCACACTAGGATCTATAGCTTTGTGTAAATACCTGTAGTAAAGGCAATACCAAAAACAGAGAAATTAAAATTGTCATGAATATATATGGTCCTCTGAGTCTCAAAAGGGAAGCCAATTACAGATAAATCCTTTGCAAAGAGAGGTTGGCACATTTTCCCCTCAATCCACTTCCCCAACTTTATCTCTTTTAAGCATTTTCAACTGTAATATATCAATTTCTTTATTTTAAAGATAATTATTGAGAACCTATCATGTGTTCAACAATGACAAAGACAGTCAATTCTTCAATCTCATGGAGATTGAAGAAAAGACTAATGGGAGCATGGTTTCAGAAACTTGAACATTCTCTTCACCATTTTACATTTAAGGCCCTTTTAATCTTAACAACTAACATGTTGTATTAGTGTTATTAATTAGGATATAGGAGATAAATATATACACACACACACATATATACACACATATTATATATATGAATATATATGTATATATGTGTGTATATATGTGTGTGTGTGTGTATATATATATATATATATATATATATATATAGAGAGAGAGAGAGAGAGAGAGAGAGAGAGAGAGAGAGAGAGAAGGAATATATATATGCAGAGTAATATCTCCCTAATCAAACCACTTAAAGCTTTTTATGAGGAAAATAAGTTCGAATCATTTTCTAAATGATATTTTATTTTCTACTTACAGACCAGAAGATCTTCTTCATTTACTTTGCAAAATTTAAGATTCTGCTGTTGAATTTACTGATGGTTCTATTAACTTATTCCTGGGTTAATTGTATCTATTTTTTATTTCTTAAACCATGTTTGATTCAAAATACTGTGTTTTCTCCATATTTTTAAAACTTATTACAATAGGAATAAAAGATCCTGTTTGATGGAACAACATATGGGGGAGGAACAGTTTCTGACTCAGAACTTAAAAACTATAAATAATTTGGTTGACAGGAATTCAGTAATCCAGCATTGAACAGGCTTTGTAGTTTTAAGTGTGTGTTCAAAATAAAGTACAATGTATGTGAAAATAGTGATTGCAAGGAGCCGCTGGAATATGAAGTATTATTGTTCAGCCTAATAGTATAAATACATTTAAGATTGTTCCATTTTAATTTTTCAAAAAGATGCATTTACATTTTTCAAACAAAGACTAGAAAGTTTCATACCAAAAAGTCAGCTACAATTATCTCTAGGAAATAGAATTATAGGTGATTTTATTGTCTTGTTTTCTTTATTTGTGTTCTAAATTATACATAATGAAAATTTATTACTTAAATTAAAAATATATAAATTTTATTATAAAAATGGAATTGCTGCTATCCTCTCATTCAATAAAAATGAAAAGTTTTGATGATAATTTTTGTATTACTGAAAAAATTATTTTTATGGGTTGTTGAAAATGGTGTATGTGAAAAGAATGAGGACTTTTTAAAATAAATTTTATTTCCACCTCTTATAAATAATCACTGTTAAGATGATGATATTTTTCTTGTTTCATATATTCATATATACACTGGACATGTATATGCATATGATATATCCACACACACATGTGTACACCAGCACTCACATGCTTTTTTATTCAGCTAACATTATAACAAAAATTGTTTCATACTATTACGATCTCATTTGGAACACTATTCAGTTGTAATTCAGATCAATCCATGTGTTTTCTTTCTTAATTATAAGAAAAGACTAACAAAAAGAAACTGATAAGCTGCTGAATATGTCTGGGTTGAGTGTGCATTCTCATGCCCTAGGTATTTCAGTGGAGCATTTTTTAAGACAACAAGAAGGCTTTCTTCTACTCATGAACTACATGTTCTGTTTATAATTTAATACTCAAAGTTGGAAAGATCACTTCATACACGAATTTTTCTTATAGCCTAGATTTAAAAAATATAACAACTAAAATTAAAAACTTCACTATGTCATTCAGTAAAGGGAATAACTAAAAGTCTAAATAGTTGGTTCTTATTTGCAATCTTATTCAATAGACCTTGATTTTATTTCATTCTGGACAATCTGCTGAAATGGATTAGTATTGATACATGTTGAACTTCATAGAGGATATATAATTAGAGTTTGTTTCATTAACTAGCTTTATAATTCTCAAATCTCAGTGCTTCATATATCCAGTTGCAGGAAATAACTGTCGATGGCATGGATAATACTAAAACTGTCTTAGCAACTCTAAGAAAAAAAGTACACAATGAAAATGTGTAGGAGAGCAAGAGGTAAGCTGAGTACTTGCTATGATGATTTTCTCTAATTTTGTTTAGTCCCTGACTTTAGAGTTATACTGATTGAAGTACAGATGTAATTCCTTAGAACAAGCAAAGAATATGTTTGATAGAATAAATTACTGCCCGTAGATACTAATCTCCCCACCCCCAAAAAAGCACAAGCTAGGCATGGATTTATTCAGTCATTAAATCAGGCAACAAATAATTATATCTACTATGCATACCAATACATAGCATTTTATTATTATGTCTACTTTTACAAATATTAAGCATTTACTATGTGGAAGATCCCACTGTATACACTGGAAATAAAGAGATGAAGAAAAAGAACCAATTGCCTGATCTTGAAAGCATGCATTCTAGATGGATAGGCAAGAAACAAGTAAACAGATAAATACATAATATAATTTCAGTTGTTGGCTTATTCTATGATAATGCTATGGAAAGATATCACATAAAGGTAGAAATTATTACTGTACATTGCTTCTCAAATTTTGATGTGCATTCAAATCACTGGAGTTCTTTTAAAATGCAGATTCTGATTCAATAGTCCAGGTTGGAGTCTGGGGTTTGCATTTCTAATAAGTTGTTGGTCTCAAGACTATACTCTGTTGTTGCAAGGTATAGTACTATTCTTGTGTAGCAAATTTGACTAAGAGATGGGTAGGAAAGGGTACCTTAATGAAAGAGTGAGTAGTGGGTAATGAAACAGAAGGAAAGAGAAAGGATAGGAAAAATGAGAAAATGTAATAAATAGAATGGAATAGCAATGCAGATAAAATGAAACTCATAGACCACCAAAGACAGAGTCTCCTTACATATACATTGCCTTGGAATTACCCTGCATGTTACAAATTAAAGTTAGAAGACTAAAGTACCAAGAGTAAAATATAAATATACATTCAGGCTAACATGTGAGAGAACTTTAGCTGGCAGAGTCTGTGCTGATAGAGTGCCAGGAAAAAAATGAGCATTTAGAACAAAGATTTATCTTTTTACTATTAGAAACCAACATTTGGTTGGTTGTATTAAGTGCATTCATTTTAATATGTATTTGGTAGGTAATACGTTTTATATTATCATTATTATTTTTTGCTTTGGAAGTAACCTTATATGAAATATTTCTTATTTTGTGTCCATTATAATGCACCACAAACAACAAAAATTGTTTAAGAATACTGAGGACTAGACTAGTAGATAGGTAAAAATTACACTTCTTTGTAAAGTCCATTTGTTTCTTTTATCTCTGGGAGAAATATTCATTTACTTACCTAAGTAGTGGGCAGTATTTTAGTCTTTAGTATGACATTAAAACTACAAAGAAACCTACTAGAATCTGTACCACCTTAAGCATAGTTAATAAATTCATCAGAATTGTCATTATAGAATCACTTACCAAGATTCTAAATTTGACAAAAGCAGTGATGCTCAGTGTTAAAATTATAGAGGAATGTGCAGTCCTTTCTAAGTTGTACTTGGATATACAAACTGAGAAAGATTTAGTCTTTTAAAAATTAAAAAAAAAAACATTGCTTTTATTCACTTTGATATCAGAAATCAGAAAAAAAAAAAGGAAACTGATATTGAGTACCTACTTTAGACCTGACACGTTATGTGTATGATTAAATGTAATCAAAACAATCCAACAAGAAAGGCACTATTTATCCTATTATATAATTGAGGAAATTGAAGCTTACAGTACATAGTTCTTTCCCCAAGTTTATATTAGAAGACAAAAGGGTTTTTTTTTTCTTTTTCCTTTTTTTTAAGCAGTAAGCATATTTCTTCTCAATCAGTATTTCTGATTTTTTGGAGGGCGGGGGAGGTTCCAAATTATTTGTGATGAAAACTAAAGCTTTCATTTGTCAGCTGTCAGATTTGCAGAGTCATTGAACATTGAGAAATAACTTCCTTTTTTATGAAATCAGTATAACTAAAGAAGTTCAAATGTGATCGATGTAAGAGTCCACTTTTTTCCATTCTTCACCCAGTTTTGTTAATTATCAGAAAACCTGTCCTCATGAAAAATGAAGATTTAATCAGTTGACAAATAAATGGGACAAAATGTAAAACAATCTACACTAAAAATTATATTTTTTAAAAAATACTATTAGAAGATTTCTGTTTTGGAAGGCATATGGCAAACTTTAAAAACTAAATATATACCAGATTTTGCAACTTAATTCATAAAGGAAAGTATTTTCTAGTATTTACTATTTTATAATGTGTTCCAATTTGACTGTTCACAATGTAATTTTATTGATTTCTAAAAAAAAATATTCAAAATTGTCTTACTTTAGGGGATCTGTCATTATTTCCCCTAATATTATATTCATTTTAAAAGAGAAGAGTGACCTTTATTCCATATAATCTCTTTTGGAATTGCTTGTATCACCTTAACATGAAGGTAATTTGTGATGAGCTGATATATTTCATATAGTATCTGCAAAATAGTGTTTCCTATCTATTTTTATGTCATGACACATAAAGAAAATACCTTTTCTTATTTCATTTACATGCTGTAGAGAAAGGGAAAAGATACTTGTGCTCTGTCCATAATCTTAATTCCTTTCTCTATTTGAGGAATGTATATAGTTAAATCTGAAAAATACATTTTCGTAGAACAAACCGAATATATATTATATATTATTAGATATTAATTAATATTTTTAGAAATATATGTAATAAAATTACTCATAACTCCACCAGCCAGAAATAATCACTCGATATTTTTGGTATATATATATGTCACTCATCTATTCTTAGGTATTCAAAGATATATCTTGAATTCCTACCACATAGTTTTGTATATGTATACTTTTTTTGAAGACTTTATTTTTTAAGGAAAAGTTTTAGGTTTACACCAATACTGAAAGGGAGATACAGAGATTTTTCATACCCTCTCTGTTTCTTCCCTGTGGCATGCATGGCCACCCCAATTATCAACATTACTCACCAGAATGGTATATTTTTAACTTTTTAAGGATGAACCTACACTGATGCATTTTAATCACCTGAAGTCCATAGTTTACCTTAGGGTACACTTGGTATCATACAATCTATGAGTCTGGACAAATGTATAATGACATTTACTCATCATTATGGTATCAAACAGAATATTTTCACTGTCCCCCAAATCCTATGTGCTCTACCTAGGTATTCATCCCCTACCAACCCAGGCCCCTAATAACCTCTGCTCTTTTTAGTCTCTATATTTTTGCCTAATATTATATTCAGATTAGTACATAGCCTTTTCAGATTAGCTTCTTTCACTTAGTATTATGCCTTTCAGTTCTTCCATGTCTTTTCATGGCTTGATAGCTCATTTCCTTTTCGAAATGAATAATTCCATTGTCCAAATGTACAATTCACCTTGTGAAGGACATTATGGTTGCTCCCAAGCTTTGGCAATTGTGCATACAGCTGCTATAAACATTCATGTACAGGTTTTTGTGTGGGCATAAGTTTTCAACCCATTTGAGTAAATACCAAAGAGCATGAATTTTGGATCACATGGTAAAGATATGTTTAGTTTTATCCAAAACCACTAAACTGTCTTCCAAAATGGCTGTACCATTTTGCATTTCCACCAGCAATGGATCAGAGTTCTTGTTGCTCTACATCCTCACTAGTATTTGGAGTTGTCAGTGTTTCAGATTTGGGCTGTTCTAATTGGTGTGTAGTGATATCTCATTTTTGTTTTTATTTAGATTTCCCGATGACATATGATGTGAAGCATCTTTTCATATGCTTATTTGAAATATATATGTCTTCTTTGGTGAGGTGTCTGTTCAGTTTTTTCTGCCAATTTTTAAATTGATTTTATCATTTTCTTATTGTTGCATTTCAGAGCTCTATATATTTTGAGAACAGTTATTTATTAGATGTATCTTTTGAAAATATTCTTTTACAGTCTATGGCTTATATTCTAATTCTTTAGATATTGTCTTTTGCAGAGCAGTTGTTTTTAATTTTAACGAAGTCATGCTTATCTATTATTTCTTTCCTGGATCATGTCTATAGTGTTGTATATAAAAAGGCAGAACCATACCCAAAGTCATCTAGATTTTCTCCTATGTCTTCTTCTTGGAGTTTTTTAGTTTTGCATTATGCATTCAAGTTTGTATCCATTTTGAGTTAAATTTTAAGAAGGGCGTAATATCTGTATCTAGATTTATTTTTTTCACATAGATGTCCAACTGTTCTAACACTAATTATTGAAGAGACTACCTTTGCTCCATTTTATTGTCTTGGCTCCTTTGTTAAAGACTTTGTTTCTGTGGTTTTATTTCTTGGCTCTTTATTCTGTTCCATGGATCAATTTCCCATTCTTTTGCCAAAACCATACTGTCTTTATTACTGTTGCTTTATATGAAGATTTGACGTTTGGTAGTGTTAGTCCTCCAGCTTTGCTTTTCTCCTTCAATACTGAGTTGGTTATTTTGAGTTTCTTGCTTCTCAACATAAACTTTAGAATAAGTTTGTCCTTATCTGTAAAATAATTTACTGAGATTTTGATTGGGATTGCATTTGAATCTATGGATTTATTTGGGAAGAATTGACATCTTGAAAACACCAAGCCTTCCTATTCATGAATAGAGAATATCTCTTTCTTTATCTAGTTCTTATTTGATTTTGTTCATCAGAGTTTTGTAGTTTTTATCATATAGATCTTGTACATCATTTGTTAGATTTATACCTAAGTATTTTATTTTGGGGGAGTGCTAATGTAAATTATATTGCATTTTTAATTTCAAATTCCACTTGTTTATTGGTATATAGGAAAACAATTACTTTTTGTTTATTGCCCTTTTTTCTTGCAACCTTACTCTAATTGCTTATTAGTTCTAGGAATTTCTTTGTTGATGCTTTTGGATTACCTACATAGACATTATGTCATCTCTTAAGAAACTCAGTTTTATGTCTTCCTTCCCAATCTTTGTAGCTTTTATTTTGTATTTTTGCCTTAATTGCATTAGCAAGGACTTCCAGTACAATGATAAAAAGAAGTGGTAAGAGGGGACATCCTTGCTTTATGTATGGTCTTAGTGGAATAGCTTTGAGTCTCTCACCTTAAGAATGATGTTAGCTGTAGGTTTTTGTAGATAATCTTTATCAAGTCGAGAAAGTTTGCTTCCATTCCTAGTTTACTGAGAGTTTTTATTATGATTCGGTATTGGATTTTGTCAAATGCTTTTCCTGAATCTATTGATATGATCATGTGATTTTTTTTCTTTTTAGTCTGTTGATGGGATGGATTATAGTTGATTTTTTGAATATGCAAAAAGCCTTGCCTAACTGGAATAAAACCTACTTGGTCATGGTGCATAAGTCCTTTTTTTTTTTCCTTTGGATTTGATTTGCTAATATCTGGTTGAGAATTTTTACATCTATGTTTATGAGATATATTATTCTGTAGTTTTCTTTTCCTGTAACATCTTTGTCTTTTTTTGGTATTGGGGTAATGCTGCTTTCATGAATGAGGTAGGAAGTATTTTCTCTACTTCTATTCTCTGAAAATTATAATCATTTTTTCCTTAAATGTTTGGTAGAATTTACCAGTGAACCCATCTAGGCATGATGCTTTTTGTTTTAGAAGGTTATTAATTATTGATACAATTTATTTCATAGAGATAGGCCATAGGCCTATTCATTGTTTATTTGTTATTGTGTAGGTTTTGGCAACTTATATCTTTCAAATACTTGATTCATTTCATCTATGTTATCAAATTTGTGGGCATTGGTTTCATTGATTATTTCTATTGATTTCCTGTTTTTAATTTCCTTGATTTCTGCTCTAGTTCTTATTATTTCTTTTCTTCTGCTTACTTTAGATTTAATTTGCTCTTTATTTTTTAGTTTTCTATAGTGGAAACTTAGATTCAATTTTAGATCCTTTTTTTTCTAACATATGCATTCAATGCTATAAATTTCCCTCTAAGCATTTTTGCTGCATTCCACATATTTTGATAAGTTGTGTTTTCATTTTTACTCACTTCAAAATATTTTTGTAATTACTTTTGAGATATCTTCTCTGCCCCATGTGTTTTTTAGAAGTATGTTGCTTAATCTGTATGTATTGTGGGATTTTCAAACAATCTTTCTGTTATTGATTTCTAATTTAATTCCATTGTGGTCTGAGAGCAGGCATTGTACGATTTCTACTTATTTAAATTTGTTAAGGTGTGTTTTATGTCCCAGAATGTAACCTATCTTGGTTAATGTTCCATGTGGCCTTGAGAAGAATGTGTAATCTGCTGTTATTGGATGAAGTCTATAGATATCAATTATATTCAGTTGATTAATGGTATTGTTGAGATTAATTGTGTTGTTATTGATTTTCTGCCTGCTGAAACTGTCCATTTCTGTTGAAATCTCCACATATGATAGTGGATTCATCTATTTCTCTTTGCAGTTCTATCAGTTTTGCCTCACATAGTTTAAATCTTTATTATAAAGGCACATGCACATTAACAATTGTTATATCTTCTTAGAGAATTGACCGCTTTATTTTATGTAATTCTCTCCTTAACTTATGATAACTTTCATTACTTTGAAATACGCTCTATTTGAAATTAATACAGCTACTCTTGCTTTCCTCTGACTATTAGCGTGATATATTTTTCCCTATCTATTTACTTTTAAAGATTACATCTTTATATTTAGAATGGGTTTCTTTTAGAAAACATATAGTTGGATGTTATTTTCTGATCAACTCTGGCAATCATTGTCTTATAATTGATGCATTTAGACCATTGACATTCAAAGGGATTATTGATATAGTTGAATTAATATCTATAATATTCATCAATGTTTTTGTTGCTCTTATTCTTTGTTTCAATTTTTATCTTCCACTCTTTTTCTGCCATTTTTGATTTTAATTGAACATTTTTTATGATTTATTTTCTCTTCTTTCTCAGCATATCAGTTATACCTTTTTTCAGTTTTTTAATGGTTTTCTTAGAATTTGCAATATATATTTATAACTAATCCAAGCTCACTTTCAAATAACATTATACTACTTCACAAAGAGTATTAGTACCTTATAATAACAAAACAATTCTAATTTCTTCCTCCTATCCTTTGTATCATTGCTGTCATTAATTTCATTTTATGTAAACATATATTAAAAAACATACATAATATACATAAGCATATGTAATTGAATACATTGCTGTTACTGTTACCTGTTAGATCAATTACAATAAAAAAAGAAATGTTTTAATTTTACTTTTACTTATTTCTTCCTTATGTTCTTCCCTTTTTTGTGTAAATCTGAGTTGCTGATCTATATTATATTCATTTTCACTGAAGAACTTCTTTTAATTTTTCTTGCAGGCAGGTCTATTGACAACGAATTATCTCAGTATTTGTTTTACTGAGAAATCCTTATTTTTCCTTCACTTTTGAAGAGTAATTTCACAGGGTGCAGAATTCTAGGTTGGATATTTATTTCTCTTACACTTTAAGTATTTCACTCCACTCTCTTCTTGCTTTTATGGTTTCTGAGAAGTTAGATGTAATTCTTATCTTTGTTCCTCTATAAGTAAGTTTTATTTTCTCTAGTTTCTTTCAGGGTTTTTTTTTTCTTTATATTTGATTTTCTACCATTTTAAGATGTTATGCTTTACTGTACTTCTTTGGGAATTTATCCTAGTTGGTATTGTCTGAGTTTCCTGGAGCTGTGATTTGGTATCAGACATTAATTTGGGGAAATTCTCAGTCATTATTGTTTGAAATATTTCTTCTCTTCCTTTGTCTCTTTCTGGTATTCCTATTACACATATGTTACATCTTTAATAGTTTTCTCACAGTCCTTGAATATTCCATTATTTTATATATATATATATATATATATATATATATATATATATATATATATATATATATTCAGTCTTTCTATTTGCTTTTCAGTTCTCAAAAATTTTATTTCTTTATCCTATAGCTCAAGGATTCTCCTCTGTCATGTCCAGTCTACAAATAAACCCATCAAAGGCATTCTTCATTTCTATTACAGTGTTTTTGCTCTTTAATGTTTCTTTTTTATTCTTTCTTAGGATTTCCATCTCTCTGTTTATATTAGTCATCTGTTCTTGCATATTGTCTACTTTATCCATTAGAACCATTTGCATATTAATGATAGTTGGTTTTTTTTTAATTCCTAGTCTGATAATGTCAGCATCCTTGCTATGTCTGGTTCTGATGCTCACTCTTTTGCTTGCTCTTTTTTTTTTTAATTGCAGGGGTTTTTGTTTGTTTGTTTGTTTGCATTTTAATATGCCATGTAATCTTCCTCAATAGCCAAATATGATGTACTGGGTAAAAGGAACTTCTATGAGTAGGTCTTTAGTAATATGATAGTGAGACGTTGGAGGAAGGGAAAACTTCCTATAATCTGATGTCTCTGGACTATGAACCTTACAAGAGTTTTTGTTTTTGTTTTTGTTTTCTCTTCACCTTAGGTAGTACTGGATGGCTATTACGGATGCAGTTGGGTATTTTTCTTCCCCAGGTCACTTAGACTTTGATAAACTCTGGTAAATGAGACTCTCTGGTTAACTAGTTTCCTCTGAGGGAAGGTCATGTTAAGAAGTATATGGGGTATTTTGAAATGGTTCTTTTCCCCTTTCCCCTGTTGGCCGCAACACAGGTATTTTCTCCAATATTTACTGTGGGGATCTGGTCAAGCTCCTAGAGGAGATGAATCTCAAAATAATATCCCCTCCCATTCCCACTTTGACTGGATTCCCCTGGAGTTTTTAACTCTCACACTTGTACTGGTTAAATATCCAGCAATTCATCAATTACAGTTCAGTTTTCCCTTCCCAGGTACTGGTTCTTGAGTGATTTCCACTCCTGAGGCTCTAGTCTGGTAATCTGAGACTCCTTATATTTGCCTGCCTATCTTCCCAACCTTGGGGTCAGCAGTTGTGTTACGTCCGCCCCTTTCTTAAGGATCAAAAGAGTTGATTTTTCAGTCTGGTCAGCTTTCTCTTTGTTAGGATAGAATTGTAACTTCCAAAGCTCCTTATATGTACAACTTGAAGACACAGGTCCTGTTGTTGTTATTATTATTATTATTTTACAAAATGGGAACCTAGTAAATTAACAATTTTGTAACCTGGATTTTCTAAGTTATTGAATAAACTTGTTTCTTGTTAAATAATCTTTGAAGGAATTTTTATTGGCAACAAAATCTTTTATCACATTACATTTTTATCTAGTTCCTTATTGCTTAGACTGCTTCTAATTTTCTGCATTATAAACTGTGCTTCTCTGAACATTCATAGAGATAAATCATTTTGTACATCCCTGATTATGTCCTCAGGGTAAATAAAATAGCTCTTCTTAATTTAAGACCACAGAGAAATTAGCAGAAAATATCCTAGATACCTCCAAGGCAGAATAATTTACACCTCATTCTTTTAAGGTGTATCAAATAAAACAATTTTCTTTGTTCTTTCATCGATTCACAAAATAATTGAGCCAGTTCTATAGAACCTTTTGTTGTTTTGATTTGTGTGTGTGTGTGCACATGTGCGAGAGAGAGAAAGCATGCAAGACAAGAGATAGAAAGAAATGAAGGCTGTTTTTTATTTCATTTCAAGCAAGACTGGTACTAGGAGAAATCTGGAAATCCCTGCTTTCATTCTTTTATTCTGCAACTTTCATAAGGCAGGAAAAAAGCCACTCTCCTTAGATGTGGCATGGAGACAGCTGCTCTCTAGAGGACACTTCACTTGTTACTCTGCTTTCTTGATAGAATTACCTATGAAAGTGGTAACTCCACTTTTTAAAAAAATACAATGAGACCAAAATTGTAGCTACTTTTATCTGTATTGCCTTTGGCTCTTCTTTTTATCCTGTCAATGTCCTTTAGCCGAAGACCACTAGGAACACACTTGCATTTGAACTATTTGGATTTTTTTCTATTGGCAGTTAATAGAGGGCACACCATGGAGACTGTATGGCATCTCAGTAAAAGGGTAATAGAAAAGATTTATTGTAGTTTTTAGGCTTGTGTTAAGTGATTTAAGGGAAGGTTCAAGAAAGCGTGGCAATCAAATGCTTATGTCAGAAAGCAGGTGTAATTTTATGATTTGGTACATTCATGACTCTTATTAAGAAATAGGGTGGCCAACTATTCCAGTATTCTTGAGACTGAGGGGGTTCCTGGGACACAGCATTTTCAGTGCCTAAACCAGAAAATCTCAGGCAAACAGAGAGGAGTCGGTCACTCGATTATTAGAAGGCAAGAGCAATGAAAAGAAGCTAAGGCTGGAATTGGTGAAGAGGCAACGTCACTCATAGGAGCCAAGATTCGGAATATTGGTCATTTTTGTGTTTTAGTCAATGTTCATGTTTTTGTCTGGATTAAGATGTAATTACAAAGTGGTCTCACTTGATCCATCACGGTGAGAGTGGCCTTGTCTGATGTTGATGTTCTGTGAAATTGTCCATGTTCAAGGGGAGAACACTGAGGTAGAGCTGTAAGCGCCAGGCAAGCTCTTAGCAACACCAAGGCCTTCACATAGTGTCTGGACAGATTCTGGCTGTAAGACGCTTCATTTTTTCCCCATCCCCTTCTTTGGGAATTTGGAATACTATTGGGGTTGGCCTAAAAGTTTACAGATGTGATGTAGTTGTGAAAAACTTTAAATACAAAAATAAAATTTGAGTGATTGAGATCAAAGCTAAATTATTAAATGTTAAAATTGAAAAAAAATTAAATACTATTTCTCTTTCTTTGAGATTCAAAACTCTCACATTTCAGTGTATTTTTAGTAACACTGCTATAAAGAAACCAAATTTATTTGACATATAGTACTTTTTTCATACAGTGCACTAACATTTTGATGAGCACTGATATTCCAGTACTAAACTAGCATTTTGTAGAAATACTAGTTTATTTAGTGATATCTCCTAATTAAGCTTTTTGTTTTAAAAACTAGATGTATATGTAAAGAGTAAGTAGTTGTTCTGATTTAAAATATTCCAATTTAAAGTAAAATAAATTTTCTTAACTGTCATCGAAATGAGATAGTTACATGTTTTTCAGATTTACCATTTTAATAGTAAGAGAAAATGTTAAATGGTAGTTGCATTTTTAGGGGCAAAAACATTTAACTTGTACATGAACATATTATATAGTTGCTTTAGTTTAGTCACTAAAGTTATAACACTAAATCGTGAAGCATTTTTGTAATTATTAACATTGGTTCAATTATTTCAGCTAACTAAAACTCAGTTCAGTTGTCTTGTATATTAATTAAATCGATTGTTCAGCATTTAGTCTTTATAACAATGGAAGCAACAATATGGTTTTAGCATATTATAATCTACATTCATGAACTTTCTCTAGGTTCTCAGGACTACCTTGAAGTCAATATTTCAACAGACCAAAGAGTGGAACATTCTGGAGAAGTAAGTGAGAGAAATGAAATTGAAGAATCATCAGAAGCTTCAAAAAGCACCATGCCACTAGCAATGGTGCTACCTGCTGAAATTCCATGTGAGGTCAGTAAAGATGCCTTGTTATTTCAGTGGCCCTATTGTTTGAATAGACATTGCATTTCATTTAACCATATTATCTACATTCATGAACTTTTACATTCAGTAGAATGTGAACTCCACATAACTGGCACTTTTTGTCTACTTTGTTCATGGCTGTGTCCTCAGAATTCAGAACAATGTGTGATGATTAGTAGGTATTTGATACATAACTGTTTAATAATTAGCTATTGAAGAATATATGAAAGCTTGATTTTATCAGCTGTTACCTGATGCATTGTAAACAGATTTGCGATTGCTATATATATCAAGCTACTTAAAAAAAGTTGGATCATATTAATCTGATTAAAGGTTTTATTTTCATAAAGGGAAACATATCCTTTAATAGAATTTGAAAATGCTTATTTTCAGGACCACCAACTGGGATGAACAACTAAAATAAGCCTCCTGGTAGAGCTTGCCCTAAATCTCGGGCTATGTAACCTCCAGACAACAAATGAATGCTGGCTCTCAGTGTCTGTGATGTCTTTTTTTTTTTTTTAGCATTGTATTTATTTTATTGTTATTTTCAAGTATATAGTACATTTGTTAGACATTTGTATAGTTTATGTAGTTTATAAAACAATCCCTTGTTTATTCTATTACTCCTTTGGCTGTACACATAGCCATTACATTACTGCTGACTTCATTCCCTCTGCCATGCTCCCATCCCCATAACCTATTAACTACTAATATGTACTTTTTTAAACTTTCACTACTTTCACCCAGCCCTCCAACCCCTCTCCCCTCTGGCCATCACCAGATTGTCCTCTATATTTGTGAGTCTGTGATGTCATTGAGTAGGAGGAGCCAAAGATACAGGAGAGGCTTGGGAGTTAGTGCAACTGTCCTTCTGGTAAAGCCAGTAGATTTCCAAGACTGGATGACAGGGGCTGCATTGTCTGCTTGTTCTGGGAAGGACTCTCCTATTTCTGCTGGTACCAGCGGTCCCGGGGAAGCTGCACATTCTGTGCAATTGGGCAATGTTTAATTCCCTCACCCCCGGACTCCTCTAAGCAGAAGAATCACTGTTTTAAATTATTATGCTATCAGTCCCAGGGAAACATAAACTTCTCTGACACTACCTTAGAGACCCCAGGAACCTGAACCGTGCAGGTTTGAAGAAATTGACACAGATAATCAGGCAAAGAAAACTGGCAACTCATTTAAAGGACTCAAGAACTCAAGGGAGGAAGATCAGTCTAAACAATCAGAATCGGAGGCTTCTATTGAGTCAGAAATAATGGAAGAGACAGATAAAAAGAAGAGATTGTAATAAAAGAGAAATGAGAACTGTTCTCACATAGGTTAAATCAAAGCAGAAAAAGAAAAAAAAGTCACTTTGAAACTAAAAATACCTCACCAAGGATTATGCAATGAGTCTAAATAGTTGCTTTTCAAAATATCTGTAACAATGAAATTTAAACAATATAAATCTTCCCATTATTAAATTTTCAGAGAAATAAAAATCCAAAAATTAAACCACTGCCTTCCAGGTAGAGATCACTTCCTCAGATGACAGGTTAGGAGAAGAGTTTTTTCAATGGCAGCATCATGGGCTATCTTTTATTGACATGGACATAATTCTTTCTCTCTGAAGTTAAATGATTTCATTTTTAGATTTCTTTTGGGTACCCCACTTTTTAAGCAATCTTAAGAATTAAAAGGTCATGTAACAATATTTCAGCACCAGCTCCACACTCTGAAATTTTAAAATAAGCTAATTCTTGGACCAAAAAGAGTTATCCTTTCAAAATCTTGAGTTCTCAGATCCTAGATCCTAGTACAACTTAAATCCATATGACAGTTGCTAAGTACCACAGAAAAGATAATTTGTATCAAAGTGAGTGAAAATTATGTTCCAGATTTGCCAGGATAACATTCAGTCTATGCTGGTTTTCTGAAAGCACAGCCTTTGGACTTACTCATTTCTAAGAAGTCTTCCAATGGAAGAATGCCTTCCAGGTATAATTTTCATCATGGATATAAAATTGTACAAGATTCATTTGAATAATAGATGTATTTGGCAGACTTGAAACTCATTGACTTCATAGTGGATGAATAAAGACCCCATAAGAATACAGCCTCCTCTTCCTGTAGGTGATATTTGACTTCCTTGCCATCTTACAAAATCTGAAAATTTATAATACTATTACACTACTAGTCTCCAGGTCTTATTTGAAATATGCCGCTTTTACACCCTGTGCCAAAATCTATTAATTTCCGCCTTGGAGTTTTGTGTTTCCAGCATGCTAGCACTGAGTTGACTATAAGTTCAATCTAGTAGCGTAATCTTCATCTCTCTGATGATCAGGGAGTTAGTTTAAATCTGTCCTGCTGCTGTCTCTTGCTGTGGAGTTGCTTGGGTCTGGAGGAACTGCCTCCTGCGGATGTGCTCTCCCTGTTCTCTCATCTATTTTGGAGAATCAGCTTTAGCAGATTTTTTTAACTAGGCAGCAGGTGATGTTGCTGCTGCTTTTGAACCCAGGAGCCTGGAATATTGCTTCCTCTGCTTCATCATCTTTTTCAGCACTGTTCCTTTCTGTGTTTGTTTTTTTTTTTTTTCCCCCCTGGGCCTTGAAAATCTTGTTACTTTAAAAGCAGAAGAAAATGTTTTATCTTTAACTTTTTTTCCATGCACTGGTGAAGGTATGTCTCCAGTACTCTATGTAGGTATATTATTCTGTCTCTTTGAGAAATATCTACAAGAGTTTAAACAGGTTAAAGCTGCTACTTAATTTGGCCTCTTTTACCTTTTCTAGGAATATCATTCTTTGTTCTATTTTGGCATTTTTAAATCTTTTTATGGCCCAAGGCATTTGTTTTTACAGTATATTACTCTGGATTTTGTCTTGTGGGGTAATTGATTATGAGAGATATGAAGTCAGTGAGTTCTAAATCTGCCAGATACATCCGTTATTCAAATGAATTTTATTCCATTTTATATCCATGATGAAAATTCCACCTGGAAGGCATACTCTCATAGGAATAAATATCTAAATAGACCAGAACTGGACCTACTCTGTTATTTACTAGCTTCTCTTCCCTGTGCTGTGTATTACTCCAAAGTCCTAATTTCATTGATTTCTGGGACAAACCCCTTCAGAGCAGTGGTTCTCATCTGGAGTTACTTTCCCCCCCTTTTCCCAGGAGATATTTGGCAAAGTATGCAGTCCTGATTTTCATAACTGGGGGACTGCTACTGGCATCTAGTGGGTAGGAGCCAGGGATGCTGCTAAACATCTTACAATGCTCAAGGTAGTCTCCACAGCAGCTGGTCCAAAAATGTCAAAAGTGCCAAGATTAAATTTATCTCAGAGGATAGGAAATACATTCATGCCCCTTACAGTAATGAATAACCAAATCACCTAATAATAACATCAAAAGTTCAGTGCTCCCCTTTAGAGACTTCTCTGCAATCCACCCAGTGGTTCTATAATCACTTGCTAGAGCTGCGTAATGTGTAAGCAGTGATTCCAGTCATTGTTTTTATGGATTTTTACCTAAAGTTTTAAGAGAGAGCCTCCAAAAGTTTTCCTCAAAACTCCTGGGCTTATTCAGAAGCACTGTAGTTTGCTCTCTGATGCCTCCTACCTCTCTTGCTATTTCTGTGAGCCCCTGTCACAGGGGTTCAGTAATGACTTCTATATTTCTTCTTCAGTAGCACCATTCTAAAAAGCAGTTAAGAGTGAGCTTATTTTCTTTATCTTGCTTTATCTGTGTAGGCAGACCTTCAATTCATCATTTCCTTTCCCTTTGGTAGAATCTATTCACTACAATCTCAGCTTTTCTTACCCCCAAATCTCTTACTTCCTTTAATATAACAAATATTCCTTTGTTTTTATGGTATTCTCCCAGTGCCCCTGTTCTGGTGATAAGCATATTTTAAAAACCGGTCAGGTCACTTGTTGATTTCTTGAGCAAATTTAATTCTTAAAATTATGGGCACTAAAGGCCCATTAAGTGGCTTTATCAGCATTTAGATCTATAATAATTTTATTTAATTGTCTTTTATCTGAATCCTAGAACATGGCATATTCCCTAATAAAGAACTTCACTTTTTTTGACCTCATGGTTGACATACCTCTGTGGCTGTAACCTTAGTCTGAGTCTCTAAATCCATAGTACAGATCACAGATTATGTAATTAACAAATCTAGTGAAACTCTGAGACTATATGAATGGGTGTGACTCGTAAGGGCCATAGGCAAACCACAAGAATCTCAGAGATTACCTGCTACTTATTCATCTCTTGGCCCTGAATCCAGAGTAAAACAATATACAGAAGCTAACAGCACTGCCCACTTATTTCTGACACCAGATCACACACTATTCTTAGTAATCATCCTTAACCAAAAGTCTGATCCTATGATTTAATTAAAAATACAGTAAAAGTAGCAAAGTTATTGTGTATCAATGCCAAAAATGCCTATGTTGTAAAGTGCTGCCCCTTTGGTGGTAAGGTTTTACAACAACCAACAGATATATTTTCCCCTTAACCAAGTGGTTCTCAAACTAAGATGTATATAGGAACTATTAGTGGAGGTTTTTTAAAAAATAATAATACCTAAATTCTCTACCATAAAAATAGCCTTGACATTGGGAATTTAATCTTCCCAGGTGATTCTGAAAGTGAGAATTAGCAGCCAAATTTGGAACCATTGCTGTCACCTAATCTTTGCTTTACTGTCATGGGTCAGATCCATGACAGCTGTACCAACCTGCACAGTCCTAGGTTAATAAGGCCTATGCATCTATGCTTGTTAGGCTAGTGGCTATTAAAGTAGTCATGAATATAGGAAAAGAACCATTGGTCTGTGTACAAAAGTCACTGTGTATGATAGATAGTAAGCTGACATGATGATCCACTAGGGTCAAAATTCTTTGTTGCCTGTATTTAATAAGTTGTTGAAGCTTAAAGACACACACCCAGACAGAATCAGAAACTTCACTATCTATATGTCATATTGTAGACCAAGTTTTAGCCCTTTTGTTTAGATAACAAAATTTTTGACTAATGAAGCAAAACATTAGTTCAGAAGTGATATTTATAGTAACTCTTTCTCTCTTTGAATGCTATGAACTAAATAAGAGATAAACAGAAAAGATTGAGAGCAAAGTAACAGCTTTATAATTGATAAAACTAAATTTATGACCATTTGTGTATCCTTCCATTTTTTTCCCATGGAATTAAATGTATGCACATAATTGCATCATTAATTAAGAAATCCACAATAATTAAGTACAGGGCTGGACAAATGCAGGCCTTCCCTCTTAGAGCAGGCCACTTCCTGCATAGAGATGTAGGGAACAGATGAAGCTGTAAGTCATGAGCGACATTAGGAGAAGAGCTGAGCATGCTTAATTTAAAAAAGTCATATTTTTATAGACATTTCATCTTAATTTGAAAATATAGACAAATTTTTCTTATGTGCAAAGTTCTTACAAGATGCCACAATGATGTAAAAAAATAAAAATAATTTCAGGATGTTTAAAATCTAGCTGGGAAGCCAAGACATGGACAAACAATATCAATTAAGAGCAGAGAGCATGACTTAGAAAGGAGTGTAGCTGTGAAATGCTCTGTGATTTCTTTAGAAGTTGTAAAACCCCTCATGGGATAAAGTTGTAGGAAGAATTTGTGGAGCTGGTGAAACCTGAGTTGGACCTTGATGGAGAGGATAAGTAAGGGGAGATGGAGGGAGAGGAACTAAATGCATGACAACTCTAGGTACAAACAGGACGGCTACCTAATCAGCAGGGCCCAGTGTAAAATGAAAATATAGGCAGTCTTGTTCAAATTATTAAGCACTATAAGATAGTGACAGCAGAACATTAAAACAAGTACAGGGCTCTTCTAAGTGCATGGCCCTGTGCAGTACACTGGTTACCTGCCCACAAAGCTGGCCCTGGGTACAAGTGAACATGTAAGTGCCTCATGGGGGGTAGTTAGTATACTTGTCTTTTATTTAGAACTTTTCTCTAGAAACAGTTGAAAAGTGGATCTATGCCTTCTAATAGGGAGGGAACTGTTGCATGAGGATCATCCTGGGTGAACATTCATGAGTGAGAATGAGTTGACTGGGTGAATAAAACATTGGAGAGGATGCTTAGGCTTACTGTTTGGAGGGAGAGAGTTTACAGTTAAACAAGAAGTTATGTTCCCATAGAAGAGAACTCTGAAGAATTTGAAGCAGAGGATTAGGGATCTGAGCTGAAGTGAGATAGGAAGTCATTAAAGATTTGAAATAAGGTGACAGATATGAGAAACAAAGGAACTAAAGAACTGTGCTAGAAGTGAGGTCCAGTGAAGAGGAGGCTGCAGCTGTGAGGAACTGAAGGAGCTCATGGTCCTGACCTTCGGGACTCAGACTAAGCAGTGTATTGCACAAGGTACAGAAAAGGAAATGAGAAAGTCTTTATGACATGTTGGATGTGTGGGGCAAGAAAGTGTTTATGACATGCTGGATGCGTGTGGCAAGAGCGAAAAGGGGAATAGTCCCAGTGCCCTTGAGATGGGATCTTTTCTCGATATACAATTTAATTGGTGAGGAAACTTTTAGATCCAATAACCCTATGGACAAATATTGAAAGCATTGGATCCTGGTGGAAAACTCCCAAAAGTGAATGTGTGTCAGATTAAATGATTTTGTAACATTAATATATCTGTAGAAACTCTTTGGTACAGAGCATTAAAGATGTAAGCTTTATTGGTGAGTGATTTTTGCTTAGGGAGATAATATTTAAATAAGAGAACTTTGAAATTCTTGACTTTTGGGTAATCTTGATTTCATAAGAGCATAAAATGAGGTTCCTGTTTATTTTGTGAGGGTCTGAAATTAGTCTGACTTTGAAGAAAGCCTTTAAAAGGTGATACGATATAATCATAAAAATAGTATTATGTTTTAGTTATTTTGAAAGGTAAACAACATGATGTGAAAAAGAGTGCAGCTTTTGAATTTAGGTAATAAATATTCATATTTAGACATAACTGTATATCAGTTACCCTGTTTATAAACGAGAAAATAATAGTCTTGCATTTTGGTTTTGGTATATGCGTTTGCATGCGTATTTGTGTATGTGTGTGTGCATGTGTGTTAGTTAGGATTAAAGAAACTATATATAAAAAGTGTTTAGAATAAATTTTAGTATAAAATAGATAATAAATATTATTCCTTTCCTATGTATTAATTTCAATCTTGTTATCCCTAATTTAAAAAAGTGCCAAATGGTTTTCAGTAACCCTTAAATCTTATGGGCATAGATTTAGCTTTTCCACCTTAAAAAAATCTTGAAACTTTTAAATTTATAACATTTAGTCAACTCAATAAACTTCAGAGTTACTCATCATAAATAAAGTAACCATAGAATCTCTATTAAGATTTAAAACTACAGGACTTTTAAAAAATATCATCATATTTAAATATTAAGAGATCTTAAAGTTAAACCTGTTCAGTTCTTTCATTTACAGATAAATACACCTAGTTCTAAAAAAGTAGAGGAAAAGGAATTAAAAAAAAAAAGGATTTGGTTAGCAATGAATTACAGTTCCCTGGGGGTCTGTCAAACGATGCTTATTATCATGAATTAGGGAGCCTCACACACAGGGAAGAGGCAAGTGGAAAAGGGAGCAGCTATGTCCTTACTGTTTATTCAGTTGCAAAATAAGGTATTGGAGAAGAAAACTGAGTACTCAACAGACACCACATGGATAATCTCAAAATGTAGTGAGAATCACATTTATGTGTCTCATTTCTAAATACGGTTGAAAATACAGACATGACAGTAGACATATAATAATTGTGTGCAACCTTATCATTAATAAATGTAATGTTGATTTGATTAATGTAAACTTTTTCAAATACTTAATTGGATTATATTTTTCATCTTATAGAATCCTGGTGAAATATTTATTATTTTGAGAGATGAAGTAATTGGTGATACTGTGGAGGTTGAATTTACGTCGAATAATAAATGTATTAGAATACAGCCAGCCCTTTGGAATAAGACAGTGTGGTGTATGAAAGCTTTAGGTAAGAAATGTTTTATGCTTTAATAAATATAAAACATTTTCTTGAGTTTCTTTCAATACATTTATGCTAAATGGTTTCACTTCCCTACAGAAACTAATATCGTTCCGCAGGTGTTTCCTGTGTTTAGTTCTCACATACTGAGGTTGTTATTATTAATCTGGATTCACAAAGTATGATGTGTAAACTATGAGAAATTAGCTTGTGTACTATATAGTGAAATGACAGCCAGTAACATCTCACGTTTTTATATATGTCAGCAGAGAGCCCTTTAATATGTGTCGGCTATTAAATATGGAACTAAAATTATTAGTTTTATTGTAACAGGATTAGCAGATATTTGATTTTTTATTAATGAACTTTGAACTCTCCCCCCCCCCGCACCCCGTTCATGTTCCTGAGTATATTTTTGGTTGTTCTGGAAAGCATAAATATTTCTCCCTATTTTATCATCGTGGTGCCATTTCTATATATAATCTTTCTCTCTTTTCCTTATTTAATTTATAAAGCCAGCCATTTCATTACTCAACTTTGTTTTGCTTGCAGTGTGATAAACTTTGTCAGATTAATTCCAGATGGAATATCCACACACTTGCCACAATAATTGTACAATAATCAAAATCTAATTAATTAATTTCTGAATGTTTTGATATAGATGTAGGAATACTTGATTTTTGAATTTATGATATCTTTTTATAATTGGAGAACAAAGTTACCTTATAAAAGTTTATAAATGCAAACTTCATAAAATGTTTTAAAATAAACAATGGGCAGTCTTAAATTTGGAAATATAGTAAAAATATTTAAAATTAAAGAGTATGTCAAATACATCCTAGGCCTTTTTCTCCCTTTTAGAATGTAGCTATTATAAAGTAAATCTGTTTACAGAGCATCTATACACCTTTTTTATTGTGTTATGCAAATCATGTGTCCCCTCTATGGATGGATATCCTTGCACAGTTGAGGTCAGGGTTGGATTACAAGAAGGAAAGACTCCACACGAAGCACTTATTAATGATCTCATACATCGATTCCTGTCATGGACTAGAATATGCAGATGAGAGATGAGAAAGATCTTTCTCTGTTTCTTTTCTTTCTCTTGCAAAGCCCCTTACTTCCTTATGCTTCATTTTAAAATGATTTCATGAATAATAATTTCTAACTGATTGGTTTTGGAGTTTAAACTAAATCTAGTTAACTAAAATCACTATAGCAAAATCAACTTTGCAGATTAAGTACTTCGATAACATTTCTCAAATAGCAAAACAAAATGTGAAATACAATTATTCACATTACGATTTAATGGTCAATTTACCAAGTAGCTAAGAGCAGTGGAAAGAATAAAATATGTCAAAGTTCAAATGTTTTTCAGGAAAGCAGAAAACTAGTATTGCATATTTTCCAATATATACCAGACCATAATACAGTCCATGTGGTTGAACAGCAAATTTGTAGTAAAAAAAAAAATTAAAAAATCACTATTTACCAGTTATTCTAATTAAACCTTTCCAAGTTATTCTTTCAACTGGTGTGTTCTGTAAGTTAATTAGAGATTTTCCTATGAAATGTCCGTTATGTGTGAAGATGGGTCTATGACAATACACAGGAATATAGAGTGGATATGCCTCAGAAGAAATGGCCCCAGAGTCTTATTTTCCTTGCCTTATGGCACTGTTTCTTGAAATCTTTTGAGGCCTAGCAAGAACTACATTTTAGGTCATGACCCAGTACATATGCATAAATACATAATTAAAACAAAGGTTTTTAAATCAATAGGTAGACTAATAGTTTTAGCCCTGACATGTAAAAAGTGTAAAGCTTGGCTTTTGTCACTCCCATTCTTACAATAAGAAAAAGATGAACATACTGAAAATCAATGACTTTTCTTCAACTCATTGGAGAACTAAGCTTGCAGAGCAAACCAACATCCCAAACCCTGGAATGAAAGGTAGGTCATCAGAATGCCATTCAAGAGCTGCTTACCTGAAGCAGAAGTCTCTAGAACCAGAAACTGCTGGGAGTATTTAAATGACACTCTTTTTTCTAATTTTTTTATTTATTTTTTAATTTTTAATTAAGTTTATAAGGGTAACATTGGTTAATACAATTATATAACTTTCAGATGTACATTATACTTTGACATCTATATATTTTATTGTGTGTTTACCACCCAAAGTCCAGTTTCCTTTAGCTACCATATATTTGATCCCCTTTACCTACTTCACCTTCCCCCTAAACCCTATATCTGACTCCTTTACCCCATCTACCTTCCTCCTCCTCCCCCACCCCACTAGTAACCACTTGTATATAGTCCTCTGGTAACCACTAGTCTATATTCCATGCTCATGAGTCTCTGTTTGTCCTGCTCATTTGTTGCTTTTAGGTTTATATCCCACATATAAGTGATATCATGTGATTTTCAACTTTTTCTGTCTGGCTTATTTTGCTTAGCATGGTTGTCTCAAGGTCCATCCATGTTGTCGCAAATGGCAGTATTTCATCTCTTCTTATGGCTAAGTAATATTCCACTGTATATATGTACCACATATAGTGGGGAGGGGAAAGCTCTACCACAGCAGAAGCATTTGTGAAGTCCGCAGCCAAGAGACACAGGCTCATTAGGAGACTGAAACTTAATCACAAGATGAGATGGCTTCTCTTACCCACAAGCCTGACCACAAGGTTTAGTATAATGGCAGTGCATTACAGTTGCACGTACTGCAAAATGCAGAATCTTTCTGAAGAGAAGTGCTTAGGGAAGCACGAGGTCAAGAGGGAACACAAAAACAAGGACAAAAGAGGAACTTGAAGCTTCTGGTACCAATAGTTACAGCAAACCTGAAAACCAGCCCAACTCCTAGCTAGATTACTATAAATTCTCACCACATGCCTACTTCAGTTCTTATATCTGAGATGATGTATCTGGTTTTCAACAAGAAATTACAAGTCATGCCAAAAGCCAAGAAAAAAAACATAGTCTAAAGAGATAAAGCAAACATTGGATCAGATTTAAATGTGACACAGATGTTGGAATAATCAGACAAGGAATTTGAAATAACTATGATTAATATGTTAAGAGCTATAATGGAAAAGTAGACAACATGTAAGAACATATGGGTAATCTAAGCATAGAGAGAGAAAAATTCTATTTCTTTTCATTTTTTTCAATGCTAGCCAAAACCTACTAAATTCATATCATGATGTACTAGCAAGTCACAAACTACAGCTAGAGAAAGTATTCTTTATTGCTGCACTGGCCTTTATTGTAGCCACTGGCCAAATCTGGTTATTAAAACTTTAATTTATTATAATTAAACAAAATTTAAAATTCACTTCTTCAGTTGCTCTAACTATATTTCAAGTGATTTATTAGAACATATCCATCATCTCAGAAAGTTCAATTCAATAGCACTGACTGTACAATAGACTTACTCTTTTTCTACAACAATTTTGGAGTAAGTGCCCAGCATGCTCTTAAAGGCTAGTGATCTGTCCAGAATGTGCACATAGCCAAAGAAACACTTAACTGGTGGCCAAGAGAGCTGTTATTCTGTGTGGAGCCATTTACTGGGGAACTTTAAACAAGTCTTTTGATCATCCTGTACCTCAATTTTCTTGTTGATAAAATAACTTCTCTATTTACATTTTAAGTATTCACTTATAGGATGTTTGGAGACAAGGCATACAAGATACAAGACAACACTTAAATAGATATCCAACTGAGGAACAAAGTGTCAATCTCTCCAGCAATTCCCTTAAAATAAGGAGTGGTTTCTCTGAAATAACCATCTTCAGCTTCTGGATGGGGTGTGGTAAACCATTTAAAAACTTACTTCTCTTCCCTATAGGGAAGAGAATCAAGGGAGGTGTATTTAAAAATACATAAAAATGTACTCCTCATATTGCCCTTCTCTTCTATTAGTCTTCTGTTTATATTTCTTGATGTAAAAGCCACGAAATTTGTCCCCTATTGCCCCTGAGAAATCATGCTCAGAAGAGCTTCTAATTCTATGTCACCTCATATATAATCCCTGTACCCACTGGTAGCTTCTAGGGCAAGAAGTGGATTCAATGAGCATCCCACATCATCTAATAATAGTCCATACAGATTTAAGTCTTTAAAACACTTATCTGTACTTTTCGAATACTGTTAAAATGCAGGAATCAAAATCTAAATGCAGGAACCCTTCCCCACTCTTGGAATTCTTTTGAATAATATTGATGCATCAGGTTTAGGAGATCTCCATGTGTCCAGTCTCTTTTCAGTCTAGAAATATTGCTCACATGACTTGATTTCTGATCATCTGACTAATAAGTTAATCAGTCACATGACTTAAAATGTGGGCTGCTTTCTGTAAATGTTCTCTTGTGATATACGACCAGAGTTTCCTATACTAACTCTGGCTGTCATTGAGAACTGGTATGGCAGTTTTACAATATTGCTCAGGACACAGGCATATTTCTACTCACTTCTCCATAGTCTTTAGTGGTCATATTCATCATGGAGCAAGATGGTTTCTAAGACTTTTGCCATCACACCTATATTCCAAGCAATATGATGAAGCAGTTGTGTGCTGGAATAATTTCATACTGGATTGAAAGAGCCAATTCTGTGCAACTCTTCCCTACTTCATATTCAGTGATATCATATTAAACTTCTTGGGCTTGTCATAACAAAATATAACAGACTGGATGTCTTAAAAAACAGAAATTTATTTTCTTGGTTCTGGAAGCTCGGAGTCTAAGATCAAGGGGCCTGAAGTTGGTTTTTGGCAAAGCCTCTTTCTTGGGCTTATAGACAGCCACCTTCTTTTTGTCATTATATGGCCTTTTCTTTGTGTGCCTGCACTTGTGTTTTTTCCTCTTCTTCTGAGGATGCCAGTCTTATTAGATAAAGGCCCGAGCCTTCTGACCTCATGTAACCTTAATTACCTCGTTAGAAGCCTCATCCCCAAATACAGTAATTAGGATTAGAGCTTCAATATATGAATTTTGGGGGGACACAATTCAGTCCATAACACTTTGGTAGCTTGAAATCAGCCATGGTGGGAGTATTTATGCCACAGAAATTTACAAAAACTATAAATAAAGGCTTTTTTTTCTTTCTAGAGAGGCAGTTTATTGGCACACCACTGGGATAAAGAAATGAAGGCCTCATTAAATAAGGTTTCTGTAAGACACATCTGCTGATGTCTCATTAGTCAGAGCTTAATATGAGATCCTATCTAGCTGAAGGGAAGAATAGAAAATCTAGTGTTTTTAGTTGGATAGAAATGTGCCCAACAAAAACAAGTCAAAGTCTGTTTCTAAAAAAAAGAAACAGACTTTGGGGTAGGCAACTGGCATTTTATGTTAGAGAAGGGGATCTTTAAGACCAACTACTCTAATTTTTTCCTTTATTTGAATACCTCTTCCTAGTCATTTAAGTGTGTGTGTGTGTGTGTGTGTGTGTGTGTGTGTGTGTGTAGTATCTCAATATTGACACATATCAAATACTCTGAGGTCTCCTTACAGTTCTCATAAAGAACTCTCAAATTTCTCTCCAACCAACCAAACTTTGTGCCATATTAATGTTCTTTTAAAATGTATGTTTTTTTCTAGCTTAGTAACAATTCAAAGAAAAACAAAATTATATTAAAGTACAATTATACTGAACAGAGAAGAAACTCTAAGATGCTCTTTTTCTAAATGCTCTTTTTCTTTCCCTTTTGACACACTTTCAAATCTTAACCTGATTTCCTAATTTGAGAAAATATCTTTTAATTTTGCCTTCTCCCTTTTCCTTTCAGTTCAATAACTTGATACACTTATAATTACTTTGTTTTCCAACAATTATATCTTCCTGATGGCATCCACAGGTTTCTCTACAACAGAGACTATTTTATGCTAAAGGAATTGAAAGTTTCTATAGTCCCAGTTTACTCCAAAACTTATAAAAATACACATGAAGGCTTTAAACTAGAAAAATTAACTAATTTTTACTAAAAAGGAAGTGAGTATTCCTCTGGTACCTGCAGCTCAGCCGGAAAAATATTTTACACAGCAGGGGGATGACCAATTAAAAGTTGAAAGAAATGTAAAATGAATCTACAAAGATATAGAATCTCTTTATTAATTAGGAAAATGTGTTCAGAACAATGTAAATTGTAACTATATTTCATTGAAAGAACATGCAAAATACTTTAAGATGTGCCAAATATTATACTGAAACTGCTTTTAACAATAACAATAAGAAATTTTCTACATATCATAATTCAGGAAGATGATTTTAATATATGCAAAATTGACATTAATTTTAGGCATGACCAACGTTTCAGAACTCCTGATATTTATATAATAATAATGATCTAATCAAAAAAGAGTCATGTTAATTTCAGTTCCCATGGAAACAATAGGTGGGTTCACTTTAGGTTTACCATGTGGTAAAGAGCAAAAGGGACACAGCTTCTCAGACAATGAAAATACAGAAAATAAAAAGCTTGTATATTAATAGATTTTTGAAATATCTTTTTCATGGAATTAGAGAATATAATTCTGACTGTTCAGAAATACCTTTGGATTATATTTCCCACAAATTATTTCAGTCTGTCTCTCGTCTGGGAGGAAAGACCTTTTAAATCATGGAAACAGGGAAGGTTGACAAAAGACACTCAATGAGCCTAGAATTTGAGATATGAAACAAATATAATTCTTTTTTTCTTACCATTGTTCCTCTGTAAGTGTGTTTTGTTGTGTATCTATGTCTGATGTGGGCAAGGAGTTCCGTTTTTTTTCTTCCATTGTAAGCCTTTTTTTCTTCTTTATAGCTGACTCAATACTCTTGCTTGGTTTGGTGATTTTGACCAATAGTCGTGTGTATTTCCAGTGTTAAATGTGACTTGCTTACTTTAGATAATAAATGTCAGAATTCACTTTTCCTCTCTTCTATTTGAGTCCTTAAAGTAATTGGTTTTATTTTTATTGAAGAGCTGTAAAATGTAGACATAGTGACCAAAGTTAAAATAATGCTCAAGCCGCACTGGCTATTATTCACAAAAAGGCCAATTCAGTAATACGTTATTAAGGAGGGATTCCCAAACAGATGACTTCATGAGCAGTCTTCCTTGATATAGAGGTGGAAACAGTATTTAGGTTTTAATAACTGATATATAATACATATACACAGCAAAGACAGTGCTCCAAAGGACATCTCTTTGGAAGATTGCTCCAAAGTCAATGTCATTAACAATAGGTCTAATGGCAAAGTTTGAAGGTGACTAATGACTCAAGATATCAGAAATAAATTAGCTTATTTTCATGTTAGACTCTAAAGGAATTAGAGCATTTTAAGTGTTCTCCATGGAAGAAACAGCAAGCGAATCTCTCCTTTTATCTCTCATGATTCATCACCTGAATTCTTTTGGAAAGTTAAAACCTCATCATAAAACTCCTAATCTCTTTTCTGATAAACAATATCCTCTTTCAAAATCACCTTTATGAAATCCACTGAAATCGATTTCACTTTACTGTAGTAACTTCAGAACCCCCTTTACTGTTATGTGCACAACTGTAGCTGATGAGACATACTTTACAACTTTCAGCTTTTTGTTGTAATTTCTCTTTCATTCTTGGATATCAAATAGATATTCACTTTGGGAAGAGAGAACTTTTCTACCTATTTTTCTTTTTTATAATACAGGTTAAATGCCTAGTCAGTCAATATGGTAAGAGGAAATTTCAGCTTCTTGATCCAGTTAAGTATAAGATTGCTTTTGTTGGCTTTAAATTTCCCTGAGTAATATTATAAGAGATCCTTTAACCTCTTCAGGAGGCAAAGTAAAATTAATGCTTAAACCTTAAGAATGTTTAAATATTCAAAACTTCATTAGGCAGCTAAGGTTAGAACTGGCTTCTTGGTCTTACACTTAATGGCTTATTCCAAACCCCAGTTGTTTGGGTGACAATCTTCTTAGAGAATTTGGAAAATGTTTCTGTAACAAAGTAAGTTTTTAAAGTGTATTTTGAAAATGAATTTAAAGAGCTAAATTTTCTTTACTTTTGGTACAATAAGATACAATGACTTTCTTATTGAAATGACTGAATTTGAAAGAATTGTTATTCTTTCATGGAGAGCCCGACATTTTTAGGAGACCAATTCTGCTGGTATGTTAGAGCAGAATTCACAAGACAGTATATCAGTCACTTTAAACAGTTTACTCACAAGAAGGCTTTAGATAAATGTATGGTGTAACCAGTACTTAAATAGCAGGGTATTGAATCTTGCCTTCCCAAAGGTTTTTCATTATAACCAATTGAATAAAAGTTCTATAACTTTAGTCAACTCTACTTTTTCTCTTTCCAAACATGATTTTGATAAAATTGCCTATAATTTATGGAAATTTTCTTCATAAGAATAATAATGAATGCATAACTTTTTTAATAAACAACTTCACTATTCTAAATTCTAAAATATTATGTAAAGATAATTATAGATTATTATAACAGAACCTCCATTTCCAATCTGGAAGGTTAATAAAAAAGGAAGTTAGTGGTTAGGGAAAAAAGACTTAACGCTTTGCTTTCATCGTATTTTTATTATGTATTCTTATCTTGTAAGGGTTTTTTTTTTTATCAAGTCTAAAATGGTGCATTCTATTTTGTGGTTTCTAACTTCTAAGAATAAAAAAGAAAACGTTTAAGTGGTAGAAGTTGCTAAAATTGTTATAAATTCTCAATGACCTCCTTCAAATTCTCTAAGAGATATAATAATGTAAGACATGCATTATATACTCAGCTTCTAACTCCTGTTTGTGTTTCATAAGATTTTCCTGCTGGCTCTGTCAATGTCGATGTCTACTGTGACGGAATCGTTAAGGCCACAACTGAGATTAAATACTACACAACAGAAAAGACTATGGAATGCCTGCGGGGATTGGCAGATCCAAGAGATGGTGTGTGCCAGGTAAGGGCATCTTTTCATGAAGTTGATAATGTGCTAAAGAGCTAATTTGAGATAAAAGGATGCATGCATGCCTTGGTATAAAGCCTGTATGTTGGTTGAATAAGAATGAATTACTGATCAATAGGAAGGGAAGAAACCAACCTCTGTGGTACAGAGATGCAGATGAATTAGTTTGCTTAAGTCAGGCATTCCAGATAGTGTCACTGGGAGACAGGTTACCCATTACAAAATAGCTATTGTACTAGACTCATTTTAAAGCTGTTACATAGCAGATAAAGACAGAAGAATTAAAGAGAAGTCTTGAGAATTAATTTTCCCTTTATCCAGCTCTGGACAATACAAAATAAAAGTCAGTCATTTGATGAATTGAGGTTAAGGAATCAGACAAACCAAGAATACCACCAGAAAGGGAACATGTGGTGTTAATCTTGAAATTGTTATTTTTCATGTGGAAATGTCCAAGCTCAATGTATGTTTTTCTTAGTTTCATTTATCACTGTTATCTGATAGTGAAAATTCTTCCTTTAAATTAATGATGTTTATTAGGAAATCCAGAAGGTTAAAATTTTCTGGGAAGTATACAGAGGCATTTTTAAGGCCCGGGTTGCTTCTTGAGTGTGACAAACTATTACTCAGCAATGATGATGTGGTGAGGAGTTTGTCGTCTTGAAGAGCCCTTGTTTGGGACATTTTCTAGTGGATGTACAAGCTGTGAATGCCCTGCCCTCATGGATTTAGAATATAATAATTTCATTTTGATTAATATTATACCATTAGTTTAATTTCTGCATTTTATTTTCTGTTACCTGACCCACTTTCACTAGAGAGAAATCTCACTTGATATGGAACTTTTATTCTTTATGTGCTTATTACATCAAATTGTCAGAGTGAAATAAATGTCATTTCTTTTTATAGCTACTTGATAATGAGAATTATAACCTTGCTTAATTGCTTATTTTGTGTGGAGGGGGGAGGGAGAGAATAGAGAGAGTAGAGACAAAAAAAGAGGTAGTTGAATGAACAATGTGATCTTCAAATGTACCACAGAAAAATTCTATAAGTACTTGTAGCAAAAGCATCAATGACAGTAAAGTTGACAGGCTTTTATGAAGCCTTATGTGTTTAAGCTAGTTTGGAATTTGAGGTTTTGTTATTTATTTTGTGTGACACATTTTTCTATTAGAGTTCTGCTTTATGAGTGACATATTTTAGAACAATGGAAAAGGTAAAAATGTCTTAGAGAAGGACAGGGAGCAAAATACCATTTGTCAAACTAGAGAGTCTGTGGACATTTGACAAAATGTCTATTTTGTAGTTGCAAGCAAGAACAAAAAAGTAATATACTGAAATACAGATTTATTTTCTTGTGACAAGTCTACCATTTCTTTTACTTAAAAATATATTCATTACAAAAAGATTAGTAAAAATGATACATTGCATTATTAATATACAGTCAGCATAGAAGTAAAGTAGTCTCCAAAACACATTTTTGTGTTGGTTTTGCCTTTAGGGAGGAAAAAAATCCTTTGTATATAGTGAACATTAAATATAATTTATGAGTCATAGACAGTTTTTCAGAAAGCTGTAATATGTAAGTTATGACTTCTTCTATAGGTTTGAGTGAATAAAAACTTTTTTGCTTGGCTTTTAGATAACTAGAAAATGCTTTGTTTCATTTTCATCCTCAGTGTCAGAAATGAGAGGTTAAAGGTTATGAGTGTGTCTTAGGATGTCTTCCCTCTACCAAGCCCTGGTATTCTAATGAAAGGAAAAATGTTAGACAGACACAACTTGATTCAGGCTTCTGCTATCAGGAAAGATCCACTTTAAACCTGTGGTGAGAGTAATGAGAGGTAGAATTATTCTAGCATGGTGACAACAGACAACAGTGTAAGAAGAAACACTAAGATTAGGTTTCATATATACAACTTAAGAGAAATAGGCTAGAGGTTTTGCACTTATCCTCAGGAGACCTAGATGTGTTATGAGATTAGATCAAATAAATTTTGAAACAGATCTCAGACCAGACTGAGCCATGCTATCACACACTTAAAAGAAGAAAAGGCTACAGTTCAGTCAGACTCCATCAAATCTTAGATCAGGTTCAACATGGGGTTTGGACCACATATGTTTATCCCCACTATGAATTCATTAAGATGATGAATGGCAGACTCTACTCCTGACAAGAAAGAAGAAACCAGTGGGGCACTTCTTTTTGGTGTATTTTAGGGATGTTTGGCCCTGAAGAGGTGTCCCAGCCCACACTGCTTCTTGAAGGCACGTGGATTTTCTCCCACATAGATTATATTTTTGACATTTGGCTTTGCTCCCACAGAGATTATATAGTTTTTAAATTGTGTAAAAACCTTGGCTTTTCTTTCCAGTGTAGAGGATTACAGTAATTGTTTCATGTGCTTACTACGCTATCATTTAATTGGGAAATTTGGATATTTTTAAGTAGTCCACTGGACATCTCTATTCGAAGAACAATGTACATTGTAATTGTATTCATCATGGTTACTGTGTGTTTGTTAAAACATATATCAGCAGATTTCAGTTTTTTAATATCCAGCCTAGTTAGCTGAAATGGCATATTATAAGGGCTATCCTGAGTCTTCCTATAATTTTAATGGCATATGTGACTTAAGTAATACTTAAAATTAGTAATAAAATACTCTCTCTAATCATTTAAAAGCTACTGGGTAGATAACAACATAAACATTCTCTGAATTTGAGGAAAGGAATAATCATGATAAATCTGTGTGTTTTATTTTTCAGTAATCCTATAATTTGTAATAAGAGACTTTATATTATAAAAAAGCTGCTGGGCATATAGCAAAATAACCATTCTTGAATTTGAGAAAAGAAATGCTAATGGAAAATTTGCTTTTATTTATTTTTAATGATGCCTATTAGGTTTTAGAATACTTTATCAAAACCATTAAGCTTAATTATCTAACTGCTTTCTAAAATCATTTTATCTTTTTTGAATAGAT
The DNA here is from genome assembly GCA_028627145.1 of Eidolon dupreanum. Taxonomy (NCBI): domain Eukaryota; kingdom Metazoa; phylum Chordata; class Mammalia; order Chiroptera; family Pteropodidae; genus Eidolon; species Eidolon dupreanum. The sequence goes on from CM053513.1 coordinate 64,015,214, forward strand.
ACTAAATCCAAGAACAGAGTGTCATAAAGATACAAAATCCAGAACATCACCTAAAACAGTGAATTCAAGAGAGATTCAATGAGAAAAAAAAAAACCTAAAGCTCTATTTGAGAAGATAATTAGAATTCAAATACTAGTGTTAGAAATACTAGTAACTCCTATTTAACTGAGATATTTAAAACCTTTGAGACTTTCATACTATTTACAAAAGTGTCTAAGGGGCAAAAATAAAGTTAACTTGTATAGGAAAAACTAGCTACAACATAAAAATCAAACTAATTTGAAATGCTAAAAGAACATAGAATTATTGATCAAAGCATTAGGATCCTATTTGTTAAAAGAGTTTTTGAAATGGTATGAAATAATAATTCTTAGTTGCATTTCTTAATGGTAAAATAGTATCTCTGTGTTACACGTATTCATCATGTTGCATGTTTTACTTTGTACTTACTGGAATCTTATTTTCATCTTTATATTAGGTACATTTCAATTTTTTGTTAAATTGTATATATTGTTCAATCTTTGATTTGCTACTTGGGAATGTTTAATACATTATGAAGCCAGATGGAGTTGGGGTGAGAGAGGGTACAGGCTTAGACAACTCTCATATCAAGAAGAATCTCCAGTTGTGACTAGTTCTCTTAAAGGTTTGTTTCTCCATTAAATTAAAGGTTAGGTGCTAGCAGCTGTCTTCCTTAAAGAATCTTCAGGAGATTCTTTCTACTGTGAAATTCTGGGAACTCCCAGATCTTTGAGTAAGTATTTTTAGGTCCCTGTCTCCCTCAAATAATTGGTGGATGCCTTTCTTCTTCTTTTCATCAGCTTCTGTTGAGAGGTACAAATACATCTAATCTCTTCACCATAATGCCAGTCTTATTTAAGACACTCCCTTGCTACAGACTTTCAGTGGCTCCCTAGATAAGGTCCAAACTCCTTTGAAAGGCACACAAGGCTGCAGGGTCACAAATCTTTTCCAGCTTAATTCCTACCATATCTTCGAAACTCTTTCCATGATTCCTATGTTCTGGCCATCAGGACTCCTCACTCTTTTAGAACACATTATGCTATTCCTACCCCCCATGCCAGCTCCTTAAAGGCTGGGACAGTGACTCTCATCTTTGCATACCCAACTTATTGCACACAAATTGTTCTCATAGATGGGGCACAGTTGATAGTTATTGCTTTAAAAATGGAAAAAACACAAGTAATTACTTTTTCTAGTGATATTTGAAAAATAAGTGAAAAAACTATAGTATGGGTATATAAATAAGATGAGAAATGAAACCACACTCTTATTATACACTCATTTATTTATAAAAATGAATAAATGAATCTGATGCTTTAAAAGTGAGGCATTCTCAGAAGTCCATGATACTAGAAAAATGAAGAATTTGTGCTATAAACTTTTCTTCATGTTCTACCTTAACAATGAACTGTATGTTAATACACATCATTACTGACTTTGAACAAACATACAGTTCCAGATTCCAGTGTTGCCTTTCTTTTGGATATTGAGAATTTGTTTGCTGTTAAAAAATGTCTAAGATCTTACATCTCATTCAAAAGGCTACATATTATATTTCCTTTTCCTTTCCTGGCAAGTGGCAGCATGACATAGAGATATAAGTTCTCGTATAGGAGTTAGATTCTTTTACTGAATCACCAATCATTTTATTCATGAGAGCTCAGTTTTCTTAGTGGTAAAGGAATTTCCTCTTGTATACAATGAAGAAGCTGGAGTATATGATCTCCAAGGTCACTTCCGACTCAAATATTCCATAACTTTATGCAAGAAAAAAATATACTTAAACTGGAAATTATGGCCACTCTCCATTAAAGAAGATTGACTTGCATATGAATGGGCTCTCTATGTAGCCATTATTTCACTTTTATTCACACTCTTTATTAATTCTCCCACTAGAGAAGAAGAAAATAATCTGAATTTGATTAATTGTTTTATATTTCTGATGAAAGATTTGAAATGAGTAGAGAAAAATCAGTCAAATAAAATGCAATTTGGAGATTTATTTCTGGATTCATTTTTCATATCGTTTGTGCCTCCTGTAAGAAGGGATCAATAAGAAAAATGCATACCTACTGAAGTTTGTATTGTACTGATAAAATAAGTGACATTTCCTTTGTACTATGTCTCCACTTGCGGTAATGGTCAAGCAATGGCTAATGATACCTGATTAGGATAATACAGACCTAACGATTATATTCACCTTAGTTACAAATCATTGAATCAAACAGGAATATACCACTGAGTATACTCATCTGTTTATTTAGAGAAAAACATATAAATTGGTTAATTTTAACAACAGACATAGCAATTGTTATAGGGAAAAATAAATATTTCCGAGTGGTTACTTAGCCACTAACACAACTATACTGTTGTTTCTTTGTAATTCTTAATTTTCTAAGCCATCTCAATCCATTTTCATAGTTATTGGCCCCATATGTTTTAGCTTATGCTTAACTACTGTTAAAAACATATTTTATTAATGACTTCTTAACTTATAGTTTCTGCTCACTCAGTGGCAATAAATTCTCCCTCTATTTTTTATTTCTCCCAAACCAAAGCATCTCTCTTGCTTCTTATATCCCCCTCGCCTCTCCTCTCATCATCTGCAGCTGGCTCTAACTGCCTTTTTACAGAGGACAGCACTTTGCTTGTGTGAGTGCTGCCTGTAACCGACCCCAGCAGAGTGTTGGCTTCTGCTTTTACTATCTAGTTATTTAGAGGATCAAGATCTTCAAACACGAGCATTTTTAAATAACCCAGAAAACAAAACACAAATCAAACAGTTAACAATGTTCCTTCTATAGCTGTTATCCACAACAAGATAATTAGAGAAAATTAGAGAATCTGCCTCTTATAGGGTCAAACCCCAAATTATTAATAACCCTTTGGAAATTAGAAAACCAAAAAAATTATTGTGGCAAAAATGTGTTTGTTTACATTTTTCGAAAGTAATTATGCAGTCTTGTGGGTCTCTTTTAAAGAACAGTTATAGTATCAAGAATAAGATAAAGAAATGGAGTGGATATAAATTTGGGAACTCTAAATTGTGTTTAGCATTTACGAATTATGCTTCTGCAGTAAATTTCATCAAGACAAAGGAAATGAAATAAAATGGACTTTGAGAAGGAAAATTCAACTTCTAAGAATCCCGTCCCCTGACCCAGAGGTCAGCCATTTAGCCTCATTGACCTTATAACCTTAAGTAGCAACAAACAAACAAACATATATCAATTATTCTCAAGTCTCTCCCAATGAATCCAATGGACATTTTTCTTCTTCACTTTAACTTGAATATTCAGCAGCAATTAACACCATTGAACAAACTCATTTTCTTGATACGTTTTCTTTCCTTAGCTCCCACGAAGCCATGTCTTCCTGGGTTTCCTCCTACATCCTTGGCTTTTCCTTATCTATATCCTTTGTAATCTCTCTTTTCTAAAAAATAAAGTTTTGAATTTACCGAGTTTTAATTCTTAGACTCTCTTCCTTACTTGATAAGTATTCCCTTTGCAGGTTATCTCATTAACTTATAAGATATACTCCAAATTTTCTTTCTTTAAGCTCCAGTCTTTCTAACTCAGGATATGCAATATTATCAATCCAGTTTAAAAGCCAGAATACCCTCTACTCCCTCACCCTACAAATTCAATCCATCACTAAGCCATATCTATTTTACTTACTAAATATTACTCACTTCTCTACACTTCTCTCCAGTTTCAACACACTGTCGTCCGCCACTTTTCCTCTTGTCTGAACTCCTGTGATAGCCTTCCAACTGGTCCCCACCATGGGTTTCTTGCATAGGAGCTATTTAAGTCCATAGTCTGAGAGATTCTTTTAAAAAGAAAGATCTCGTCATGTGATTCTCCTGCTCAAACACTTCAGTAGATTGCAATTGTTATATAGATTTTAAAGAATCTTTAACATGAAAAATATGGTCCTGTGGAGATTGTCCCCTCTCTTTCTCTCCATTTTAATCTCACTCCTTTTCTTCTCCCTCTGCATTCCAATCACACTACCCTACTTTTAGTTCCTGAACTTTTAGTACCTAATTTCTATCATGGTGCCTTTATATACGCTCCTCTCTCTAACTGAAACACTTTTCCAGTCTCCCCTTCCCCCTCAGCATCTTCACCTAGTTCATTTTACTTCACCCTCCAAGTTTTAATTTCAATATCTCTTCTTCAGTGAAGCCTTCCTGACCTAACACATCTCCCTATGTATCTTTTTGTAACACTGATCACATTCTAATTTGACACCAATGTGTGTGATATTTTTCAAATTAATGTCTGCCTCTCATTAGACTCCAAGGTTAATATTATCTATCTGGTTCCATTTCATCTTCAGAACCAATGTACTACCAGACATACAGTTATTCATATATATTTTGTTGGGTGAAATAATGACAGGGTGAAAGAATTTTATGCAACCTCAAGTGGCTCACCTATCAGAGCCCCTTGTTCCAATAGCCACTGGATTCTTGATAGCACAGGCTATCTTGAGAAGGTTGTTGGACAGTTTGCTGAAGCAGTGCTGCTTCTGACTGAAGTAGACAGAGCAAGGCATAGGAAGGACAACAAAGAGAAAGAGAAAAGAGAAAAGAGAAAACATCTTTTTTGTCTAGCTTAGAAACTAGGGCCTAAAACAACCTAAAAGGATAATTCTAGAAAATTTATAGGAAATCATGGCATTGGTTAAAGGAACCTTTTTGAAAGTCATTTTTTGGACTATGTTGGAGCTATATTTGTTTTAAAACTTCTCTTACTATATATTTAACAGTAAGTTTTTATAAAATAATTGCTAAAGGACAGTAAGGGTGAGATGGGACATGGTTCTTATAACTACTCTAATGCTTAGAAGAAAAACTTTGGCATTTTGTTTGTTTCATCACTACTGTCATTAAGCATCTCCATTAATGAATCTGTTGAAGTTTGGTCAAATTAAAGTTTTGAGACCTTTTGACATTATGTAAGGGAGGTCAAGTTGCAAAATTCAGCACAATCAAGCTTTAATCAATAATCTGGGTATTTCTAAAATAAAATTTTTAACAGATTGACTTTACATAAATTATAATGTTTATGCATTTGCATGATTGATGGAGATGTCAAAAACTGCTAGTTTCCTTTCTTACATGATATACCTTACCTAAGCATATGACTACCTGGGTAGATAGTGTACTTCCTGACTCTCTTGCCACTAGGGATAACCACATCACTAACAGTCAATGGCATGTCAGTGGGAGTGATATGTGCACACTTCTGATCATGTCGTTGAAAGAAGAGTAGAGTCATGCTCTCCTCCTCACTGACTTTTTCCTTTGACTGGCTGAAATACTAACAATGGAATGATGGATAAACCAGCTAAGACCATGAATATGACATATAGCAGCAAAAAAAAGAAAAAAAGAGAGCCCCAATCTCCTAATCAGGAAACTACCACATTGCCCTGGATGCCTAATTTCAGATTTTTATCTTAAAGTGAAATAGATATCTATCTTGTTTAAGCCACTGGCATTTTGTATCTCTGTATTACAATAGCAAAACCTACATTCTAAATAATTTAAGAGATATGTTACTTAATTTAAGAATTTAGAAAGAAAAAATGGACTAATTTTTTGTTCTGTTGATGGAAAAACAAGTTTGAGGAGCAAACTCTCCTCATTGATGGACTTGTGCACTTTTCTGAATCACAGTTATTATTTTAATCAGTTGTTATATCTGAGAGCTCACATCATAGTATTTAGAGAAAATGGAATTAATATTTACTGGATAATTTATATATATATACTCATTTAAACTCCTATACAATTTTGTCAGTTACATGTTATTAAGATTCATAGCTGATAAGTCTTGAAGAAGACATTTCAACACAAGTTTCTCAATCTGAAAACATATTTTCTTCTTGTTAGAAATTTCACTTTCAAGTTATTTAAGAGATTCAACAACTGTATGACTACCTAACCAATAATCAACATAAAGAAAGCCTTCAATTGCATTGTTTTATATTATATTTATTTTTCCATGTGTAGTAAGAGACATGTTGAAATTATAAGAACTGACTCACTGAAAACAGAAAAGTTAATTTAACAAAAGAAAATATCTTTTTTGTCTCAGTCCTATTCACTTCTTTAGATTATTCTTTTAAATTAACTACTTGGGCTCATAAAGTTAAAAAAAAAAGTCTTTACATAAACATAGAAAGTATTTGCTTTGCTCTTCTACCTATCATTTTATTCAAAAACTTCAGTAGGAAATTTTGTTTAAGATATGTTATGTAAATTATTTATTGGATTCCCTTTTAAATGGCTATTTTGGCTCATTTTCACAGTACACATTATGAACAATGGAACAAATGAAGTGATTTTTCTTTTTTTTACTGGTGAAACTTAAACAAGCATAGCAATTTGTTGTAATAAAAAGAACAAGATGTTTTTAGCTCAGCTATTGACTTTCCTTTTAGAAATCTGAAGGCAAAGAGTAAAATGCTACAACTATTTCATAAATTTGTCTCCTATTGTGAATATTTCATAACCTTCCTATGGTTATATCACTGAAATTGTTTCTTTTGGTAATCAAAACTCTATTACTATATTCTCTAACAGATTTTTTAAATTACCTTAATATTCTGTGGCCAATTTACAACTTTCTTTACCCAATAATAACCTCTTTTATTTGACTGTCTCTACTATTGAAGCTGGGAAAACCAAATTCTCACATTTTTAACCACCCATGAAGCTCTTGTGAGACAGTTTTAGCCAATGAGACAAAAGGGGATGTCTTTAGAGCTTTTGGTTTTCTGATTTAAAAAGGACAGGAACAGATCTAGTTGGCAATAAGCCACCTTCTCTGTTCCCCCTCCACGTATGCCCAACAATGAATATGAAGATTGAAACTACAGTGTCCATGGGGTCACAATTTATTCTTTTCTCAAATTGTACATCAGATTTTATTCTTCCTTCATGACCAGAATGCAGTATTAAATGTAATGTGTTTAAAATGTGAAGGCATAAATTAAAATCCTTATTCTACTACTTATTAGCTCTGAGATTTCTTGGTACTACTGATTTATTTTGGATTTTAATGATCACATCTATAAAAATGGGCATTTAAGAAATCTATCTTGTAGGAGTTATAAAATTTATAAATAAATTATATAAAACCTAGCATATTATAAGTGCCCCAAATGGAAGTTGTTATTACTACTTAAACTCTTAGTGTCTATTTCATTGTATAGACTTATCTTATACCTACAATATATACCCTTTTCATGCCTTTCCAAATATCTGCAGTATCTCCCAACTGCTTATATTTAATTGGCCTAAAATCCTTTTAAAGGACTGTCTCTCAGTTTCATCATACCCAAAATATGTTCACACTCATCTAAGAAAGAAGCCAATCAGATGTTGAAGGGTGCTGCTGTGTAAATAGTTATTCATCATATTTCAGATTACTATATTTTCTTGGTAGAATGACTCTTTTATCATCATATAATGTTCCTTTCTGCCTCTGGTAATTTCCTTTGTTCTGATATCTACTTTATCTAATATTAATATAGCATAACTACTTAAATAAGATTTTTCTAGTTAGGATAACTTCTAGGGAGAAATTTTTTAAGTATTACCTTAGTAGCTATTTTTGTGTTTTTCCCCCACATATTTCTTGTGTTCTATACTATTTATATGCAAGCATAATACTGGTAATATGTTTATGAAATTAAAAATAGAAGTGTTTCAACTAGTAATGGTGGGCTAGAATATTGAAAAGTATCTGTATTCTTTCCTAGTTAATTAAATGTCTTCATCTACATTGTGAAGTTTTTCTTCTTTCTAAGAATATTGTTACTTTATTTTTAAAGCCCAATGTAATGAGCTATAGCATTTCTCGCATTGAGTATCATGATGCCTCTGTGTGGGAAATGGTACTTCTCAGATTCTTAGTGGGAACACTTGCTCTTTTGAATTCTCATCTGCATCTCAATCTGGAAGGGATCCCAGAGCTTATCCTATGACTAACATACATGAGTGTAGCAACTCTATGACACACCCACTAGATCTTATATAGTTTTGGAAAGAAATAGTAATTTATCTCTTCATGTAAAAATACCAGTGACTAGATATTAGGCTATACAGAACTGTCATGGCCATTAACACAAATTTTATGAAAATTTTATAAACTAATATTATGATTTTCTTATTTTCTTAATTTTGTTTATCAGCTCTTACAGCTAAAAAATATTCTGTTGAGCATTATTATAAATAAAATGCAAGTATGTTGCTAATAATGTTTTGCTCCATTGCTCCTATCAAAAACTTCCTGAAAGATTAAGAGGGCAACCACAATGAAATGTCACCTCACAGCTGTTAGGATGGAAATTACCAAAAGACAAGAAATAAGAAGTGATGGCTAGGATGTGGAGTAAAGAGAATCCTTATGCATTGTTGGTGGAAATGTAAATTGGTGTAACCACTGTGGGAAACAGTATGGAGCTTCCTCAAAAAATTAAAAATAGAGCTACTATATGACCCAGTAGTTCCAGTACTACAATTAATCTAAAGAAAATGAAAACACTAACTTGAAGAGATATATAAACCCCACATTCATTAAAGCATCATTTACAATAGCCAAGACATGAAAAGAGCCTAAGTGTCTACTGATGGATGAATGGATAAAGAAAATGTGGTATATATAGACAATGTGATATTATTCAGCCATAAAAAAAGAATAAAACCTTACCATTTGTGACAACATGGTTGGAACTTAAAGACATTATGCTAAATGAAATAAGACTAATAAAGACTAATACTGTATGATTGCACTTATATGTGGAATTTTAAACAAAAACAAAATACAGATTTTTAGATACAGAGAAAAGAATGATGATTGCCAGAGGTGGGAGATAGGGAGTAGGAGAAATGAGTAAAAGTAATCAAAAGGTACAAATTTCCAGTTATAAAATAAATAAGTCATGGGGATATAATGCATAGCATGGTGACCATAGTTCATAATATTTTATTATGTAATTGAAAGTTGCGAAAAGAGTAAATCTTAATAGTTCTCGTCATAAGAAAAAATTTTAATTATGTATGGTAATTGATGTAAATAGACTTATTGTGGTGATCATTTCAATATATCAATATATACAACCACTAAATCATTACATTGTACATTTAAAACCAATATAATGTTATATGTCAATTATACTTTAATTAAAAAACAGTAACCCTTACTATTAAAAAATTTTTACATCTTTATTTATAGGTTTTATTCCATATCAATATTCAACCACATAAGTAATCCTAATCATGTTACAATTTAAATAAACTTAATTTAATACACATAATAAACTTTTATGTTAAGCATCATAAGCTATAAACAACTCATCAGTGCTTACAGGATGAATTATAATTTTTTTATTAGGCCAATAAGGTACTTATTTAAATGCCCACTTTCTTCTTTTCTCTCATTCTATTATCGTCTTATGGAAATTCCTAAAATGCTTAACCAGGTAATGTTTCATGATTCCTCCACGCCTGTGAGCAAATTGCTTAGTTAGTCCATAATGTTTCTTGTATACATGGAAATCTCAGTTTAAGTCACTTCCTCTGCAAAGCTTTTCCTGTCCTAGCCATTTTTCCTTTGTGGAACTGAGTCATCTCGCTTTTGTCCACTCTGTACCTAATCCATAGAGACTTTCTAATTTTACCTAGAAGTCAGTTAAATGGCCATATGTAATTACATGACTGGGAATTTCTGGAAAGCAGATCTTGTTGTCTCACCTCTCCTCCTTTTTTTTTTCTTAGTGTTTCTGACCTGAGGACTCTACATAGTCCATGGCGTTAAGTAGATTAATGTTGGGTTTTAATGCTATAGGTTGAGAAAAGGACTTTCAACCCCTTTCCCAACTTCATTTTTTTAAAAAAATTAAGTATACCTAGGAAGACTGGTGCTGTAGGCATAAAAAAATAAGGGATTATAAACTGACAAGGTCTTTGTAATCTGTGAGGTCAACCAAGGGTTGCCTCACCTGAAAAAAAATATTAAATTTTTTTTTAAATTAAGTATAGTTAGCATGCAATATTATACTAGTTTAATGTGTACAACGTAGTGATTCAACATTTGTGCTCACCACTCAAATCCTCTCCCAACTTCTCAGCAGGTCATAGAAAACCCAGTGAGTCCCTGAACCACTTTACAATTGAGGCACTTAGATTATGGGGAAAAAATGAAGAAATAGGGTAACAAATATTTTTTCAATCCAGCCATTTCATTTCTGTGAATATGTATTGGTAAAATTTTAATTTGATTAGGAAATCATTTTAAGTCTTAATTGAGAACTTTTGTTCCACACTCCTCTCTCCACCCCATGGCTTTGCTGACTGGCTCACCTCCTCAACTACAACCATCTATGTCTCAGTCAATTTGGTACCAGTCATAAGCTTCACAAGACACAAGTTTAAAAGAATGCTGGTCTGTAATAGGTTATGCCATCAGTAGAACACTTGAATTCTGCTTGCCTCTTCCTAAATTGAATAGACAAATAGTTATTCTATATCTGCAGGGGAAAAAAAGGCCAAGATAAATATTCTTTCTCACTTTGACATAGAAATAAAGTAATCTATTTGATTATCATATTTCTGACCCTTAAGTTGAAGAACCACTCATTATTATATTATTTCGTTTTTCAAAATGTAACATATATTTTACCAAAATCTATTAAAACAAATTTCAGTGTTATCATTGACCTGCTCTAATACTCTTTAATAATTAGTTGTCTTTAAGTAAGTAGTTACCCATCCAAAAGCAAAAACTTTTATTTCTTGCATCTGTTTTTTTATTGCTTTAACAATTGTTTTTCTTAGGCAAACACCTAATGTTTTGTTTTAGTCTTTTAAAAAATGATAATAGTATTATTAAAGATTACCCAGTATTTATTCCTACTAATAATTTTTATTATATTGCACTGAGATGAATTTCTATGAAAAAATTGAACTAATAAAAATTTCCTTTCTGTTTGAAAACAGAATAACATTGAAGAACTTGATGATATTCTCACATCCATATTCAAACAAGAGATACCATATTATGAGTTCCGATCTCTCCAAACTGAAATCCACCCTCAAAAAGAAAGTGAGTATTTTCCAACTACATCAATTATTCTTTATGTCATATTTCCCTGTATGTAAAACTTTAATAAATATTATAGCCAAGAATATAGTTGAATTGCAGATTAAATACTTTAAATAATCCCTTTTGTGAGAGCGCACACTAGTACAAACTTCTGAAGTTCAATTTGGAAATTTTTTTAAATCAGCAAACCTACTTCCTGATTTGGATTTCGCTAGATGACAGATGCTATTAAATCTATAACAGAAGCAAACAACCCTCATAACATTAGGCTCTAATTTCTAGTTGAAGTACAAAATAACATAACACAAATTGCATAATTAAAATACGCAAGATAGACACAAATATGACTGAACTCATGTTTTGCTTGCCATCTTGACCCTATAATCTTGGAGCTGGCCCTATAAAGTCAACTTCAGAATATCTGGCCTTTTAAGATTTTACACCTGCATTTTCATAATTATCAAGTTGAATCAATGATAAAGTTTGAAAAGTCTTTATACATAAAGTGAAATTAATTGAGAGAATTCAGGAAATAAATGGTAGGTTGTTGAGGAATTTCTATAGAAACACCAGAGGTAGTCTGAGAGGTAAACTCAGCAATGATCAGGTGTAATTTCAGATGTCCATCCCTGCGGACAATTATGCAATTATTTGGTGAAATGCTTTATTTATAATTGTTTATCATTTATTATGACATATTTTAGCTGAACTAAATTGAAGTTTACGAGATTATGAGGGGAAGGTAATTATAAGGAACTGACAGAATATACCTTGAGTATTGACCTACTCTAAGAATGAGCCATGGAATTATTCACAGGTACCAACAGTTCTTTGAAAGTTTAGTGCTAAATGTTATATCATTCAAGACTGTTTATCTTATTATTTTCCCATCCTCTTTTCCAAGTTGTTTTGGTAAATTCTGAGTTTACTTCTTTGCTATTTCATTTATAATAAGTGAAATGCTACTCCATGCCATTATGTCTTGGTTATTTTCACTTCTGTCTAGCCAGCAAATCCCATTTCACTTTTTCCTCCACCAGGCAGACAAAATTGGGGGAAGGAGAGTTGCAGAGATAAGACAGAAAGTGCACAAAAAATCAAATCTGTTTTCATATTCTCTTCCTTTGTAATGTTTCATTATTGATTTTAAAATACCATCTTCCACTGATAAGAATTTTCTGTAGAAAAATATTCTCCCTGGAGTAGAATAATAAAAGGTTTTGAAATAAACTTGATATATTAATGTAATGTAGGACTTTTGAATACGATACTCATAGAAATAATTTACAAACTACTTTCTAGTGTGTGAATCACCCAGGACTGTGAAATCAATATAAGGAATTGTAACAGGCATTTTTTTTTTTTTTTTACTGATACATAAGATACTAGAATAAAAAATATCTGAATACATTCTTTAAAGTAAAAGTAAGTATTATTTTGAGTACTCTTATTTTGGTTATAGATTTATATATAAACACACATGGTATGGGCCACCATGAAATCAGTTTGAATGTCCCTGACTTGCTATGGTGGTAAGGGAGAACAGCACACTTGACCAAACACAATTACTTTAGTCACTACATAACTCTCCATTATTCTGAGTTTCAAGCCAGCTTCTGAAGAGTGTTGTTAAGTCTTACTGCAGCAGGTACATGAATCTCCCCAATTTCCCTTTGGAACCCTTTCAAAGGCTGGGTAATACAGAGAATCTCTTGTCATGAAGAGGGAAAATAAACAGTTCAGCCTTTTTTAAAAAGAGGCTACAGTTTCTGGTTCAATAACCCTAAGTGGCAGTTAGTTTAGGAAAAAGGAAACTAGATTACTTTGAAGCAGATTATTTACCTTTGTTCAGAAAGGAGAAATGGGCATATAAAGCCCATGCTAATATCTAGAAAGCATATAAAAGCATATATGCATTAAATAGTAGTATCTTGATCTGAAGAAGGATAGCATACAATCACCAGTGACATGTGTGAGCATTAACTGGGGATATTATCTTCCTAATATATCTATGAAATATGAAGCATGTAACTGGATACTCAATACATACATACTGTACCCTAAGATTTACCTTGAATTTGTAGTTATCTTTAGGTTCACAGAAAATAGCTTATTGCTATCTGAGCAGAAGAAAAAGAAATGTCATTGGGTTCCCTTTTTATACTATCTAATAATTCAACTATACAGAAAAATATAGAGAGCAATAATAAAAACACCCTTTTACCCGTAACTTACTTTTGCCAAATCTTAACATTTTGTCATGATTTGTTTCAGCTCTTAAAAAAAAAGTTACAGATCTAGTCGAATTTCTCTGTTTTCTTCTGTGATTTCACACACTTGAAAAGTTACTACTACTTTAATTAAATTTCTTGATAATCATTAATCTTTTTGCTATGTATTTGTTTCTATAATTCATATATGCTGCTGTGCAATTTTGTAATTTTATGTAAATGGTATCACATATAGTTTCCCCTCCATTATAGTTGTTCTCATTGTCTAGACATAAGAAGACATTTTTAAATATATAAGCCATAACAGAAGAGGGAAACGCCTAGAGAAACTGAATAGAATGAAGAGAAAGTCTACTGAGACATACTCTGAATACTTTGCAGTTTGATTTAGCTCTCTGTGTTTAACCTCAATTTTCTTGGCTATCCACTCTTGCTTGGTTATTCAAACCAAGCTCTATTTGTTCTTCTTTTTACTACTTTGCTCTCAAACTTTAGTGGGCATCAGAATCACTTAGATGATTTGTAAAATTCAGATTGCTGGCTCCCACTCAGAATTTCTGATACAGGAAGTCTGGAATGGACCCAAGAATTTTACATTTCTGACAAATTCATCAGTGATGCAGATGCTACTGGTCTATGAATCATCACTTCACAGAAAGCCACTGAGTGAACATAGCAGTAATGGGCAGTACCATTGATATGTTACATACATAAAATTGATGTGAATGAAATTAAACTTAAGATAATAGATTTTTTTCATCACTCCATTTCCCAGGATTAAAATCATGGATGTAGAATGGAATAGTCTTAGAGTGATCATTTATCTGAAAAGTATTTTTTATATATCATTATTTAAAAAAATTAAACCCTCATGAATTCTTACAAAAGTTTAACACACTGTGCTTTGTACTAGGTACTTTTCTAGATACTGAGGGAAGGTAGAGGAATGTAAGATCAATAAAACACAACCCATACACTCAGAGAGAATTGATAACAAAATTACAAAAATAAGTTCCTCTAATACAGTATATGCTCTACTCCTAAGAGCTAACACTTGCATTTTGCATACTCTGTCAAAAAAATTTAAGCACTTTTACAACTTTAACTCATTTAATTCCTTGGAACAATCCTGAAGTGGATGCTACTTTAATCTCTACTTTACAGATGAGGCACTGAGAGTTAACATCACTTGCCCAAACAGTGGCAGAGCTGGGACTTGGGTACAGGCAGCCCAGCTAAAGTGGCCACATTACTAGCTGCTTGACAACTGTGGCCCCATACACAGAACTGAGCGGGAGCTCCAGGGTGTCGGGAGACAGTCAGAGAAAGACAGACAGTTAGGGGACACTTCCCTGGAAGATCTTAATTTAAAGGAAAGGGTATAAATAATTTCTCCTAAATTATTTAAAATTACTACTTTAATGAATGTATAGAGGCAAGCTTAAAATTGTCTCAGATGCTCTTTATGTTATTTTTTTTAATCCTAGAAATGTAGTGATTTTTGTTTCATAGTGCATGATTTTCTTTAAATCACCCTTTGCCTTTATGAGCAAAGACTATCCTATATGAAGGAGCCCTGTTTTGTTCATTCATTTATTCCCAGCGCTTAGAAGAGTTTCTAGCACTCGATAAATATTTATTACACTAATTAACTAGTAAATGGCAATAAAGTTAACCATACACTAAAACCAATAAGACCCTGGACAGCAATAGGTATAGACTAATAATATTTGAGCTCCAAAAACAAGAGTGCTTATTTGTAAGAATATAAGGTAACTATTTATAATGCCATTGTTTTTCTTTTCTTTTCTACCTCTTATCCATGGCATCTGCCATTAGGAGAATGAAAAATTGGCATATGTGCCTTCTGAATGTGCTGCACTGAACTGTGTGTGCTCAAATTACCAAGACACATATGTTCATCTTCTCTGAGTTGACACAAAAAACAGGTTTTTTAGGGTCAACAGTAATAAATTTCTATAAGTTTATCATAAAGTTACAATAAATAAATAAATACTGTTCATTAGTAACTAATGACAGGAAAATGGCTCTCTAATATTCATTCATCTCATTAAGGAAAATGCATGCATGGGGTTGCCTCAATTATATACACATGCATGCATGCACATATCCTCCCCCCCACACACACACACATACATACAAAGGAAATGGACTCTTCTATTAACAAATTAAATAAGTTACTACTTAAGGAACTCCCCCTTACTTTTGCCATTGTTGTGAAATAATGATTATTAAACCTAGAATTTATATCTTCTAAAATTCTTGACAGGTTCAGAATCTCCCCTACATACCCTATTACTAACCCACTCCAAACACACCTCTTTCCACTTCCTAAAGGGACTCATTTGCTCTCTGAATGCTGCCATTAACAAATAGTCATAGAAAATCTTTGTAGTGACACTGCAGGTTTAAAGATTCATTGCATTACTCTGGGAAGGATAAAAACTCAAAGATGTGGAAGATATTGTTTTAATATCTTGTACCTCTAGGTTATGATTTTCCAAAACCACCACAGTAATTTTCTTCCCTGAATTAGCCAAGGTTCTCTGGAGAAACAGAACCAATATGATGTTGAGAGAGAGAGAGAGAGAGAGAGAGAGAGAGAGAGAGAGAGAGAGAGAGAGAGAGGAGAAAGGAGAGAGGAGAGTGTGTGTGAGCGTTTACTTTAAGGAATTGGCACCCATGGTTGTGGGGCTGTCAGTTCTGAAATCTCCAGGGCAGGCCAGTTCTGAAACCTCCAGGGCAGGCCAGCTTGCTGGAAATTCTAGCAGAAGTTGATGCTGCAACCTTCAGTCCAAAGGCAATCTGAGGTCATAATTCCTTCCCGCTTGGTGAACTTTAGTCTTTTCCCCTAGGGCTTTCATCTGATAGGACGGGGCTCACCCACATTATGGAGGGTAATCTACTTTACTCAAACTCTACTGATTTAAATATTGACCACATCCAAAAAGTATCTGCATGGTAACATCTAGACTGGTGTTTGACCAATCAACTAGGCACCATAGCCTAGTCAAGTTGATACATACAATTAACCATTACACTTAACATCATTCTAGCAGAGGTTGGCAGCTCTGAATAACTATAATTTACTCATGCACTGTTTGGGATCCCCAAAAATCAGTTTGACAAATGCTGGTTAGTACATCTGTAACCTAGTGGATAGAAAAATCTCCCAAAATATTCATCTTACTTTACAGACTGAGGATGTGTTGACTGTGTGGTAACAAATATATTTGGGTCATGTACATAATATAAACTCTTGGTTGAGGAAAAGTAGATATTACTTACAGTGTCTTAAGACATAGTGAATTATAGAGTTATTACCACCTTTCTATTTCATGTGAGTGCTTTTTGTGTTACCATCTCTTGCTTAATGTAGTAAACTAAATAATTGCTCCTTAAAAATACTCACATCCCAATCCCCAGATGTGTGAATATGTTACCAAATGGGACTTTGTCTGGGGACTTATATCAGAATACTTTCTCTTCTACAAAACAGGTGTTCTGTGGTGATTATCACTGTTTAGTGACACAGGAGCTAAGTTTGTAACCGAAATGTTCTACTCAAGGACACATATTTCTAATTTGATTTACTCCATATAATTGTATTGCAGCAGCTACCTAATGAACACTCACATCTATACTTCTCCACAGCAATAATCTTTGTCACCTTTTCTAATGAATATTCTTTCTCTTTCTACTTTGTAACTTTGTAGTCATGGACCTAAGTATTTTCGTAAATCCAACTCTTTCCTTCAGAACCTACACAGTCAATCACAAAGTCCTGTTTTCTTTTGAAATGTCTTGTTTATTTTTCCTGCCATTACTCTAATTCAGACCATCAATTATCTCTCCTTCCTTCTAAAAATTTCTCCTAGCAGTTTCCTCTAACATGTTTCACCTTTCTTTCTAATTCATTCTGTAGTTAAGTGCTTCCTTAATCATTCCCATATTCTATTTTCATCTTATCCATATAGTACATTTGATGGTGCTCCCAAAGGCATCTTAAGCTCTCTCCAGACACTTAATTGAACAAAGGACTGCCCAGATTTTCCTCCTTGTCTTAGTTCATTTTTATTATAAAAATTATTTAATATTTCTAAAGATTAAATCCAGTGCTTGAGACTCTAAGGAGTCCTAAAAAATGCTGAATACTCTTGACTAATGAAATCAAGCATCCTTGCCTGATCTGTTGATTCACTGCTTGTTGTGCACATTCTTTGGATTTCCATGTGAGGCCCATACAAAGGCCAGTGGACAGCTCTCTACCTGTAAGGCATGACCTTGCAGTAGAGTAGCCAGCCACCTAATCCTAATCCAGCCCATCTGATCTTTATACTTTTGTTGTTCCTGGTTTCTTGGCTCTTTCTAGGCTCTGTCCTGGTTTATTTCTAGGTATTGGTCCTTTGCTGCCAAGATTTAGTAGAGAAAAAGTTGGTAATTTCCAAAAGGTATATTTAAATGAACACAGAGGAACAAAATACAATCACACATTCATAGACATAAAGTTTCTAGAGACTTTTTATTTTAACTGTAGATTAACCTCAGATTGACTGGACTGTTAAGCATGGATCAGCCCTGCTCTTCATTACCTCATCACTGTCTGGGTCTGATAGCGGAAAGTGGATAATAAACAAGTGTAACCACATGCTGTGAGATTTAATTTTAATCATTATCAATTCCAGGAAGTGCTAATAAGAACTACACATCAAGGGTTAGGCCTGTTTAGTACTTGGATGGGAGACCACCTAGGAAGATTAGGTGCTATATGCGTAAAAAAAAAAAAAAAAAAAAAAAAAGAACTACATATCACCCTTTTCTTCCTAGTGTTACCTCCTGACATGTTCATTATGGACTGATGGACTCATGGCCTGCTTTGGTCTGCATGCTGGCTTATTACTCCCTGGCCCACAGCCCTGGATAAGAAGGAGTTTATCATTATGTCCCCAAATACTCCTCCTCTGAGATCAGACTGTCTTGCACCAAACTGCCACTTACATGTTCCGCTGCTCTGCTATTACTCATTCCAACACTAAGTGCCTAAAATCCCTACCTCTTAACCCTGTTCATTAGCCATCACGTTTCCTTCCATTTCTCTTCATTCTTCCCCTTTTCTTCTTTCTCCTCTTCCTATTACTACTGCTACTAATTTTATGGTGAATTGTATTTATTAGGGTAGTCAGTGAACAATAAACTCTCAAGTTGAATGGGACAGGCTCCATTCATTTCTCATGCTTCTTGTTAATTCACCACTAGGTGTTTGCATATCCAGAGCATCAGTCCTCCAAAAGTCTATTTTTACAGTTTTACAAAACCCTCAAATCTTAAACATACAGTTACAACAAAATACATAATTTTCACCAGAATTAACAAGATATAGATCACTAAATGGATTTCATATTATCTAAGAACAATAGAGTAAGGATTCACTTTTATCCTACATTTTTTCTATTGTTTTGCATAAGCCTGATAAAAGGGAAAATAAACAAGATAGAAACAAGGCCCCAAGACTGCTGTTTCCATATCTGGAGTGGTTGCCAACATGGGCTCTAACCATACCCAGCTAGGATTTTACCTTGGTGGGCCCTAAACACAGAGACAGGCAGGGAGAATGCCTCGAAACTATAGCTTTGGATGTTCACAACTTTCTCCTTCAGCCCCACCCCCTTTCTTCCTCACCCTGAGGAGCAATCCTCCAGGATTGCACTGAGTTTCCTTAACTGTGTGGAAGAAAGAAAAGAAGGTTCCGCACCTTTGAAAATGCTTCGCCATGTCACAATGGGAAACGAACTCTGAACGTCCTCTCCAAAAGGGGAAAAGAGGTTCCAGATTGCTTTAAAGTACAGTTGATTGTCAATATTCACAGTAGTTTTGTTCTATAAAGTCATTGAATAAGAGAATATTGAACCATTGTTCCTAGGAGAAACATGAGGTTGGATTCCTGCAAGCCTCTGGTCACATGTTCATCAATCGATTAATATGTTATGTGTGTTTCTGTTTAAAAACATTGTTTAGCATAAACTTTTGATTCGTTAACATTGAACTCAAGACCAATAACATAATTCATGCCTGAGCAAAGCTTATCTAATACACTCACTTCTCCATAAAGTACATCTCAGCATTTCTGTGCTTAGGAACACTAGACAACACTTTAGCACTATGCCAAGGGGCCACTTTAAACAACTAGATTACCGACAAAAACACAAAAATGTGAAAAATGTAGCTCTACATAGGCCACAAAAAGGACACTTGTTTACAGTGTAAGTACTGAAATAAGAAAGCAGAACATTGCCTCCTTTGACCTCAGCTGCGAGTGTGCACTTTGCGAGACTCAAATTTTTCATTGCTCTTTCTGCAAATGACTGGAGAAGTGCCACCAGTTTTGATTTGGGGGTACAAATAAATTTTTATGAATAGACAAATTTGCAAATATGGAATCCCTGAATAATGAAGATCGATTGTACTTATTTGTATGGAAAAATACATTGGACCCTGGTTTAATATCTGATTAAATAGATGTTAGATGTTATCATCCTCATTTGATTAAGAAAATCGAGACATAGAGATTTCAAGTAGTTGTCCAAATTGCACTATTAGTAAATGCTAGAACTGGGATTTCAACCATGCATTCTGATTCTAAAGCTCTAATATTTAAGCACTAACTATATAATATTATTCACAAAAGAAAGAAATATTAAGTTTTAGAATTTTAGGGTTTGGATAATAAAATATGTTATTTTAAATTTTATTAAGATAAATATAATGCTGATTAATAATTTAACTGTATAACTAAAACATTTGAAAAAGAATATCTGGTATGAAATTTCTTGAGATGATTAACAAACATATGAATGGATTCAAGTTTCAATTTTTTTCTTAAATATTTAAGAAAATATTTTAGTAACAAAAATTCAATTTCAACAATTAATAAGGTGAATATAAAATTGAGGTTAATACTAGTGTGTATATCTATATAGTTCCCACTCTTACATTTTATATAATATGAAAGACAACAAAACTGCAGCAAAGGGCTTCGATGGAATATTATTTCCCTTGTGCATGTAACTTATATTATCGAGTTTTAGAAACAGGATAACCTTGGAAGTATGTCTTGTTGCTTGAAATTCTAAATAGGATTACTGTATATGTCTGCTATTTCTAAGGGTTGAGAAGGGTGACACCTCATGTGTTGCATATGTGTTCCTCCTGTCACAGAGCAATCAGATTCATAAACCCAACAATGTTCTGTTTTATAGATCCACAGAAATACTAACATTTCATCAGACTTCAAATCCTGTGATAAAAGAAATGAAAATCATTACCTTTCTTCAACCTTCGCAAATATCATCCTTATTTCTTTAATTGCCATTTGATTAGAATTCAGGGAAAATTACCTTAAAACCATCTGTGGCATGGCCTCTAGGTCAGATGAGTATCAGAAGTCACACAGTTTTGAACACAGCCCTCTATATTTTCAATGAATAAACTGAGGTCCAGGGAGATGAAGGAATTTTCTTAAGTATTACAGATTTAGTGACTGAAGTGGATTAGAATGCACATTTCCTGGCTTTTTATCTTCATTGTTTTGTTCTTAAGTGGCCACCTGGTCATCCTACTTTGAGTGAATAAATATTTATGAATCTACATAGTGATTTATGAGAATAAATAGATTGCAGGATCGTGTACTTCATTTCATACTCATCTTTCTTTAAAATTTTTAAAAGCTGATATTCTAACCTTGTGTATAGTCTCATTTTATTATTTTCGTGAGCTAGGTTAATCTTTTGAAAGCTTTAGTTTGATTACTTTGAGAACTGGCCATCTTCTATAGGGATTACCTTGAACTGTTGAAAATGGCTCAGCATAAACACATATGTGACTCAATTTCTTTATTCTGTGTCAACTCATCTATTTATTTTTATTTTAAAAACTAATAAAATTAGATTTTGAAACATTTCTCCCAGACATTTAATTCCATTGTCCTGAAATTAACATTTGACATTAGCCGAAACAACTGAAAACAGAAAATTTATTTTGTCCAGAAAAAAAGTCAAAAGCAAATTGGCCAATCCTTAATGTGAATTATGGCTTCTTTATTTACACCTTGGTAATAAAAACAGATGTAAGGAATATTTATTAATTAAATGAAAATTGCCATGAATTGAAGAGGATATAAACTTCAGATTAAGCACATTCTAAAAAGGTTTTTTTGATATCTTCTTGAGGAATCTGTTATTTTAACCAAATAAAGAAGATTAAACTGTTTGTAAAATAAACGCTATGAGTTTAAGAAAATAAGTTAATGATTTATGAGCTAATAAATGATGTATGAATACGACTTCTTTTCCTAATTAGGTTGTACAACACAGCAAGAGTCTATTGTTCTCATTGTAACAAGAACAAGCAAGATGATCTTCAAAATTACAGTTTCTTTTTTTTAATCCAGCAGAAATGGATAACAAAAGAAACCTAAATGAGCCAAATTACAGAAAGGGACAAGTCCTTCACAAGAGAAAAGAAATTAATGACTTCCTTTATTCCTACAGAATAAGACAAGAACTCACTATAGATGAGTAGTAAAGACAAACCAGCTGAGCATTTAACAAGCTTAAAGGGCTATATTTGTCTAGTGTGATGGATAAAAATCACAAAGAGCCCCAGTTACAAAGTGAGTCTGCATCACCCACAAACTCTTTTTTGTAGGCAGCTGTTCAGTGCACAGAACTATCACATTAACAATTGTAGGAGGGCAAGGGATCTGAGCGAGATCCTTAAAAAGCATTCTGAGGCTTCTCTAATGGCCAGCCAGTGCCTACTGAAGAGTGGGTGTGAGACAGAGTTCCTGAGACAAATCCCTTTAAGACTTTTACCATATGGAAAGCAGTATCGGCCATGTGCTCCATGTGGTAAGGCATAAAGATGAAATAAATGTCACCAAGCTATTGAGATGGTAAGAGATCTGCCCAATTGACTGAAATACAGAGGGCCCTTAGAATCTGAGAGAGATATTCTCACATAAATCAGTCTGAAGGCAGGACTAGAGAGAAAAAAGAACCATTCAGTGACCCAAAAGCTGGAATCCAGTCTCTAGAGCAACAAAGAGTTCTTGAGTCTCACCAGGGCTCAATTTCAAGCTGTGCTGAAGAGCTACAATCCTGCTCTCAAAATATTTGAGGCCAGCGGTTAACTAAATCTAAGTAAAGACACTAAAGTGACCAAGCTCAGCTCATCTACAGATTAATTTGACTCAGCTCCTGAATGTAATTGTCAAATTAAAGAATGTGCCTTAGACTGGGGGTAAATATTATTTGCTTCAGTTTTTAATGTAATGTTCAGCATATAATAAAAAATTACAGGAAACATGTAGAAGGAATAAAAGGTGACTAATGGTGAAGAAATGAGACAGTCAACAGAAGCAGACATGGAAATGTCCCAGATGTTGAAATGATCAGATAAAAACATTAAAATAATTATGATAAATATCTTTTAGAATGTTGGGCAACATGTGTAAAAAGATGGAAATTTCATCAGAGCAATGGATATTATAATAAAAACAAAAGAAAATTCTAGAATATGCAATATCAGTTTTTTAAAAAAATTATATGGACTTCATTATAGAAACAACGTAGAAGGCAAAGAATCAGTGAAGCTGAAGACAGTCAAAATAAGTTATTTTCAGTCAAACTGAAAAAGATAGGAAAAATTTAGAATCTAAGTAAAGCCAAAAATAAATAAATAAACTCAGTTTATCTACATATTAATTTGACTGAGTTCTGATCCAAGTTCTATAAAATAATATTAAATGATCTAATGTATGGGTAACTGGGTGTTGGTTACATGGGGATATACAATTGCCAAAAGTCATCAAACTCATGATTAGTGTATTTTTAAGTGTAAATTACACTTCTATAAAATTTTTAAAAGCCAAGAGAAAGGTAAATATATTTAAGTAAAACATTAGTGATTGTGTGCTCTAGAGTTAAATTAAGCCCTAAAGAATAGCAAGGGACAGCATGTAATACTCCCCTGAATAACAGGCACATTACTTGAACACTTGTTCTCTGACACTGAATCAGTCCTCAATATAGGGGTTAGTCTTCCCAGCAAGCTTTTCTTTTTTAAGAAAAAAAACTTCCTTATCTTATGCTGTTTACAAACATGCCTATTCCAAATACAGAGGAACCAATTGTTATCTCAAATCTCATAATAATCAAATCATGGTGAAAATATAAAAGGTATAACTTTATAAAATGTATAATACTTAAAAACCTGAACTAGTTCTTAGCATAATTATACTTTGTTGTGATGAATACCTTTATATATATAAATATTATATATATAAATATTATATGCACGTACTGAGTATAAGCATATTTAATTTGATGTTCTGTAAAAATAATGCTAGAGATCATGATTAAATTAACATTAGAATAACTAATATAGCTCCAGTGAATCACTTCAAACTCTTTGAAAGGTTAACTCTGTCATATTTTAATTAAAAAAAATATCCTTAATTAGAAATCCTCTTTTTATTGACCATGTACATTAAGGGGCTGAGCATTTCTTGTTTAATGAAAATAAGCAGGCAAAGTAACCTCATTCAAGACAATGAAAAGGAGTGCTTTAAATGATCATTTGGGCAGGTTTAAAACTGATTTATTTTATAAAGGTCCAATCATTATGGGGTCAAGCTCTCAGAATGGTAAGTAATTTAGAAAATTGAAAACAATTAGGAATCATAAGGTTGGGGCAAAGATGATTTAGGACAAGTATGCTTTAAACTATTTGATGCAGAGAGAGAAAGGGACCAATGCATTTACCATTAAAATATGACCACAGATTTACTTAAAGCCATTTACTTCTAACACATTTTGAAGGGTAAAATATTTCCATACAGTAAGTTCTTCATGTGTCCTGAAGGTTTTTGTTTATTTTGTTTTCTATTAAAACATGTATACCAACAAACTAAATTTATTCAGTCCTGAAAAAGCCAAATGAATTGAAAACTCAAGGTTTATTTTACTTCTCTAGTTTTCTTTCTTTTGTTTTGTTTTGTTTTGTTTTTGTTTTTTTTTGATCTGCAAAATAACAAAGAGGTAAATGAGGCTGGATTCAGTTTGCAAAAACATTATAAAGTGGCTCATTATAAGGTAGCTTGTTTTCATTGCTTTAGAATTTTCCTGGAACAGAATTGACTTTTGATTTGAGGCCTTTGTGTACTGTTGCTATAAGTCTTTACATTGCTTGCTTCTGGTAATGTCACAGATACTAAAGGAAAATGATGTGTAATTTCTATAACTCATTTTTCCATCTAGGTGTGAAAGCGTAGAATAATAACAAACCATTACTCATCAGTGTGCGCATGAGTGTGTGTGTGTGTGTGTGTGTTTTGCCCTTGAGATAACAGTTTACATTTATCACTTTATAGTTATACATAATTAATACATGTCTTCTAATTGATAGCTACTAAGAATCATGAAATTCAAACTCCAAGGCACTGATATGAAAACTGTAAAATCTTAATGAAAATTTATGAACTAGGGTCGTTTATAAAAGTGCTTACCTATATTTTCTGTTGTATTTACTTTTTGAAAGAAAAATTCTACATAGAAATCTAATATAACCCCTCCAAGAATTCATATTGACTTCAACTTCAGAAGGAAGCAACCTGGCATGGCAGTAAAAAACACAAAAAAAGTTTTATTAAATTTTGTTACTTAGTGTTTGGCTAATGCCAGAGTTCATTCAAAAGGAGTTATTACAATATAATGTTTTTTGTTTTGTTTTGTTTTACATGTAGGAGGTTGATGTGTCTATCTAAATTAAACTTACCCCACAAGTAAGAGTTAGGCATTAATGCTAGTGAAAATATTAATTTATATATATTTTAAGATGAGAAATAGAAAGGGGGAGATTCTACACCGCTGAAACCAGTGATGGTTTCTTATATGCAACATCACACTAAAAGTCTGCTCTGCTGTGTGGGAATTACTTTTAGGGGTAGATTTGCTCAATTCTTTCTTATGGGATTGAAAATATGATAGAAAATATATTAAATACCATTGCTTATTCTTACAGATACTCATTTCGAAGAACTGCCAACTCTTCTCCACTGTGCAGCA
This sequence comes from Eidolon dupreanum, assembly GCA_028627145.1. Classification (NCBI taxonomy): domain Eukaryota; kingdom Metazoa; phylum Chordata; class Mammalia; order Chiroptera; family Pteropodidae; genus Eidolon; species Eidolon dupreanum. Next base: position 64,040,739 of record CM053513.1, read on the forward strand.
AAATTTGGCTTAAAGAACTTGGCTACTCATTTGCTTCAATGTTCAGGAGCAACTTGGGCTTCTAAAATGAAAAATTTAGAGGGTTCAGATCCAGCACGTGTTGCTGAAAGGCATGGGCACAAAGAACTCAAGAAAATCTTTGAAGACTTTTCAGTAAGTGTTTTTATTTTTCCATCTCTTCTCTAAAACTATTTTTATAAAATGATCCTGTGTATGTGTGTGTGTGCACCCACACTGCTCTGTTTTAAAATGACGCTACCGAGCAGCTAGTTGATGGTGTCTGTTGGTCCTGAGTCATTCATTGTCTTAAAAAGCATTTTGCAAGATTAGTCAACTTGTTTTAGTATTGCCATAAACCAGTTCTAGCTCCACACTCCCATCCCTAAATAGCCTATTTTGAAACTTATCTGGTCTTTCTAGCCTCTATATAGCCTGTTCTATATTGGAGAGGATTTGATGAGGAGGAAATAAAAAGATTTTATCTTTATTCTTTTGTTCAAAAGTCTAAGTAAGACACTATTAGGCACATAAAGTGATATCAATAATTATTAGGTTATAGGACTATATTCTGATAATCATTCATAAAGTTTACTCAATAAAAAGTTAATTCATGTTGCTTAAATTTTTTCTCATATGTGATTCCTTTTCTCTCTCTGTTGTCCCAGTTACTTATTATATAAGTTGAAAGCCAAATTTAAGAAGACTCTTTGAAGGATATTAGTTTTGTAAGAATGTAAACAAGGGAAGATTTTGAAGGAGGGGATACTACCTTAGTACACAAAAACACTTCATGTTTCCATAATTACCTTTAGAAAAGCAATAATTTCCTGTTTATAACAAAGGTATGAACATTTTGCTCAAAAAAGTGAATTATACTTCTGATGACTCTTACAAAAATAGAAATAGAAAAATGATTGTGTTGGTGAATATGTCAAAGTCTGTCTTTGGCTTCTCAGAAGATAAATAATTTTATTGCCCATGAATAGTTAATATAGAACATTAAAATGCTATAAATAGTTTCTGGTCATTTTAGCATTTATTCTAATTATTAGATTAAGTCAATGTAATATTAGACTTCTAAAAACCATTTGTGATTTCCAGAAAGCAAATGTCAACCAATATAGCCCCTCCAACTTTTAAGAAATAGCAAAATGGGTATCAGAAAAGCATGGATATCATCCATCTGGAATTGTAATAAATATTTTTTGCCTTAAAAATAAATACAGAATATGAAGTTTTGTAATAAAATTAATAATCTACTAATTTCTATTCTATGTCCTTCAAATCAGGTATATGCATTATTTTTATTTCTAGGAAAAAATTAAATAGTGATTTTTACATATCTAATGAGTATATTCATTTTAGTAATTAGTCACAGTTTGTCATCACTGACCACTGCAACATGGCAAACATGAATGATATCTGTCTCAGGTAAGTTAGAGAGTCAATATACCTTTCGGACTTGCCCAGAATACTGTTATTCGATACATCCTGGGTGCCTGTCTCAATTCTCTACAACCCTGTTCTTGAATTTCTAACCACTAGTGAACTTTTGTTAAAATTTCCCCTAAAAGTCTTCAGGATACAGGGTTACTTTCTAAGATAAATCCTGATTTTCAAAGAGTGATACTTCCACTTCTGGTTCTCTAGTGAGGACTCAGCTTATAATAGATGCAGTCTCATGCAAACTACACATGCTCCATAAATAACACAATAATAGATAATAATGACAGTAGATATGACAGTAAGTACCAGTGTAGGATTTGATAGATGTGGGAAATAATTATTTTTTCTCTCACACCCTATGGATAATTATACCTCTGCTTCTGTAATAATAGCACTGATACAAGTTATTGCTATCATTGTCTTTAGGTGACTATTCATTCTAATTTTGCAGAGTCATGCTTGATAATTATTCTATGAAATGTTTATTTTATATATATTCCACCTCTTTGTGAGCTATTACATTTTGTTGGAACGTGTATGGTAGACATTGCAATTATAGGTGAGATAGATCAATTATTTTGTGAATGTTCTGTTGTCAGCAAGAAAGTGGCAATAGCTATTGCAAGGGACAGCAGCTTTATAAGGGCATTTTCTAAGGGATAATTTTAGGTACAATAATTCTGCAAGCTACTAAAGGCCTTTTGCAAATGTGTGGTTAAGGAAATGGAAACATATGTGTTACATAGTTACACACGTGGGAAAATGTTTCCTACTGGTTTATTCTTCTAATTATCAAATTTATTTAAAATAAATTCAAAAATCATATCTTCTTAGTGAAAGTATGCCAGATAATCACATATTAAAATTTTACATTCTAAATTATGATAGCTATGTATTTTTAAGAGCATATCTAAAACTAATAAAGAAAAAAATGTATAATCTCATGATGCTAAAACACTTTGTTTCTTTAATAACATTTATATAGCTTTAATATTGTAATCACATTCTGATAAATCTAAGATTATCATATATGTATTCAAATTTACTATGAACTATTATTTCAGAATTGTTGAAAGAAGTAGATATTTCTTATGTTTGAAGTTTATAATCCACCGATGGACCATACTTCTGTATTAAATAAATATATATTTTTAAACTCAAACATATTTTGCCCCCAACTGATTTACAGATTTACTCAATTCTTCCTAATCTCCTAATCAGTGAGACATTGTTCATTTTAAGATCTCACAGGGAGTTACAACACAGTGAATTTTGTCATTACCGAATAAAGTGGATAGAAGGAAAAAGCCACTCATGATTTTTAAAAATACATAATCATTTAGCAAGCATTTATAAATAAACAAGTGCCATCTATATCTTAGTGTTAACTACATGAAGAAGGAGAAAGAAAAGAAGGAGCTTCAAATCACATTTCTTACATTTCTTCACAACTTTTCCCTTGAGAGAATATTAATTTATATACGATCTATGAATAAAGCCTCTTCATTGTGAATGAGTAACTTTCATGCTTTGATATAATTATCTAATTACCACCAACACTTCTTTCATGTTCTTTTTTCAGTACTGCTATAGATAATAAAACTACATATTTATACAATCCATAAGATCTTTTAAATAAACTCAATTTTTAGTTTCCGACAATGTCTCCTGGAAGAATTAATATGAAAGGTATGGACAAAAAGCAAAAGGATGGTATTTAAATCTATCATTGTGAACCACAACTTGCTTGATAGAATTCTTGAAGAAATCTCAGACTATTTCAAATAACAAATAACAATATTGATAATTACTTTAGTCCTACCTACAAAACCTTATCTTTTTAATCAAAAATACCTGAAATGTTGAAAAGAAACTGGAACTTGGCTACAGATTAAGAGATATTTTGTAATTTAAGATAAAATGTACAATGAAAATTAGAATGTGTTTTAATAATTTAAGATAAAGTGTACAACAAAAATTAGAATGCGTGTTGTATTATCTTGAACATGTCACTCCATCCATCTCCATCAGTTTAGAACGCATAGGAAAATGATCACATCAATGTGTCAGTAGACAGAAAAATACATAGTTCTCTGTTGCACCCCTATGGCATTGCAGAACCAACACACATTTACCTATCTTAGGAACAATGTCCAGATGGTATCTTTTTTCTTCCATCGCTGTGTTCACTCATGTAGTTTGGCATGTATTTTAATAAGATCTTAGTCATAAATAACCTTCAGTTGAATTTAAGAAGTGAAAAATTAGCTTTCCATGTATTTTCTTTAGCCGGATTTTTAGGAGGACTCCTGACTGGGACTATTTTTATTACTTGCTGGTGATGGGAATCCTGTGACATCTTGCTCTCATTGATTTACCCTGACACTCTATTTGTTCCTGTGGACAGTGAGCTGGTGTGTGTGTGTGTGTGTGTGTGTGTGTGTGTGTGTGTGTGTGTGTCTGGCTGATAGACAACAGCTGCGATCTTTTTCAAATGGTCAAGGTTTGGAATAAAGGTATGAAGGGTAGATATTGATGCATTTAGAGTATCCCTAACATAAAGCAATGATTGACTGGTGGAGAGAAACAATTATTCGAGAGACAGGCTTTATGTTTAGGCCAATGAACATTCACTCAATTAGTCCTTTATTTCTCTTATTCTTAACATAGTTCATTTGGCACTTTATGTATTGTTTTGTTCTCTAGTGGACTGTTCCATTTCATTTAGTATATATTATTATATACTAAGTGCATCTAAATGGCATCATACCCTGCTTTGCCTGTGTAGTTTTTCTTTCTTATAAACCTAGAAGTTGATTATGGATAACGGGTTCCCCATCCTCCCACCATCAGGTAGAGATGAAGTGCTCAGAATGTATTTACTCATTGATAAGGCAGAAAGCAAGTGTCAAATTTAAGGACTTGTTTGATCTCATTTACCCAATAATATCCTTAACTAGGTCTCATATTTTAAATAAAATAATTGGTCATATCTCTCTATAGTTAAGATTTTTTTTAAGTTTAGTTTTAGAGAATTCATACACAAATAGTCCAACTGCTGTCTGTCTTCAGCCTATATTTTTAATAGGCCAGCCTACAATGAATTTCAGTTGTTTGGCTTTTGTTCAATATTTATATTCTGTTAGAACTGAAGAAACTGGAACAAATCACATAACTGCACTTGACTGCGTGCATTACAAATTCATGTCTCAGTTATGCTTTTGGAGCTACTTAGCAATCTCTTCCTAAAATCTGTTAAATGTACCATAGCTGCAATTACAGAATTTTACCCTTCTCTGAGTTCTCAAACCCAGTTTTGATACCTTAACTCTGCAGCTCTAAACATTTTATTAAACTCCTTTAACTCCACACTCTTCTTTGTTAAATTTTCCGTTTTCCTCTACTCGCAGGGCCTTGGGATTCAGCCACATCTCGATCTGAATCTTAACTTCTTCAAATACCAAGTTTGCCTCCTTGTGCACCCTCTTTATTTTCTCTTAGCTTTAATTTCTTTATCTGAAAATTGGAAAAAATAGTTCCTTACAGGGTGCTTTTAGGATTTGATAAAATAAATGTGAAAGTATTAAATATATAGTAGATCCATAATAAATGATATTTCATTCACCTTATTTTCTTTTGATTTATTGTTATTCATATGAACTTGAGAACTCACCATCAGTCATACCCTCAATTGCTTTTGCACCATTCATCTCTTCCATTAAATGGACTCTTCTCTGAAAAAAACATGTTCAAATACTTCACACACACACACACACACACACACACACACACACACACACACACTCCTAACAACCCTGCTTTCTCTTCAATCTCTTTTTTAATGCCAAAATTAACTAAAAGAATGATCTCCACTAGCTACATCTTCATTTCATTCATTTCTTGCCTCCTAACAATCAAAGCTCTGCCCATTACTGAAGTTGCTCTGTAAAAGGCCATGAATAATCTACCGCATATCAGATCTATTGGATTTCACTCAGATGTCCTTTAGCTCAAGCTTTGGCACTGGTTTTCCCTGACCCTGCCCTCTTCCTAAATCTTCACTGACCCCTTGTGGCTCCCTTCTCTTACCCCATCAGCTAAGCTTCTTTCTACACAGTCTTCTCTTTGATAACTGAATCATTGTTTTCACTTTGGTCCTTTCTCCTGACGTAAGACTCCAGGTTCATTTTGCAAGTTGAATGTGTCAACATGGATATATTACAAGCATCTAGATCTCAACATACCCAAATGATCCTTTTCTCTCATCCCAGTTAATGGCACAATCATCAGTTTATTGACCTGACTTAAAACTCGAAAGTCATTTACAACTCCTAAAATGCTAGTTTGTGACTAACATTTGATAGTCACAAATGTTTTTTATGGAGACTAACTGTGTAGCAAATCCTGTGCATAACATACTAATTCCGTTATCTCATTTAAGCTTCCCAACATACATATAAATTTACTATTTTCCATTTTTCATATGAGGACATAGACTTAAAGAGATGAAGTAACCTGCCCAAAGTCACTCAGCTGAAAAATATGTCTGACTAAACCTTGAACCCATTCCCATAGTCTCTCTGTCCCCTATACAACACCCATCCAGACCATCAATTTAGTCAGTATATTTTAACAGGTCTACTTACACATAATTTATTGCATCTGCTCCCTCTTTTTCATTCTCTTTGTGGCTCCCTTGGTTTATACCTCATTCTCTCTTTTGATCTGCTCCTCTGAAAGCCTCCTAACCGGTCTTCCTTCCCAGTTATTGTGGCATCAAATCATTTTGTATCAGGCTGCCTACAAAGGACCCACCGCAGCATAACCTGGCTCACCATTTTAGCCTCATCTTTAACTGCACACCTGAGCCACCAAAATTTGTTTGTCCTTCCTTCATTATATTATTTTAGGTTATTACCTTGACCTAGAACACCCTTCCTCCTGATTAAAATATTGAAATATCCTGATCTCTTTACCATGCCCAAATCACAGTTCAAACTCCATCTACTCCAGGGAACTTTCATAGAAAGAGACTATAGATGTGTGTCTCCACTGTATACCTCTAATTTCCATTGCAAATTTTTGTATAAACTAGGAAAACTGTGAGAAAGAGGCTGAGAGAATGTACTCTGAAGCCACCTTCCTGGATTTAAACATTGGCTCTGCTATTTTCTAGCCACATACCCTTGAGTAAGTCACTTAATCTCTCTAGGTTTCAGCTTTCTCAACTGTAAAATGAAGATAAAGATAACACCTTTATTCACAGTATTATTATAATTAAATATAAATCCATGCAAAACATGTACAACAACATGGCAAATAATAAGCACTCAATAAAAGTTGTTTTACTATTTATTATTCTTCTACTCTTCAGTCTTGGGAAACCCTTGCTTTTTTGACACTCCTTGTAGTTTAAGTAAGTACTAATGAAAGTTTTTTAAAATTTTTTAAATTTATTTATAGTTTTATTTTTCAGATAGGTCTCTCTGATAGCTTATGAACTTCATGAAAGCAAGGTCAGCTTTATCTCATTTACCACAGTATCCCTAGTACCTAACAGAGTTTTTGGCAAATACTATAGGTTCACTACATATGTGTTGAAATGAATTAGTCAATCAGTGTTGATTTTGTTGAAATTCTCAGTTTCTGGAAGCAAGTACTATGCTCAGTTTATTCTTTATTCCATACAGGACCAGCATAATGTCTTCTAGGTTTTAGATAATAAATGTTTGTCGGATAACAATAGCAAAGCATCTTCTAAGAAAAAATTTGTAAAAGCATTATTTGGATAAGTTCAACCAAGTTCATGTCAATCAAGCACAAAAGTCAGAGGCTTTGGCTAGAGAAAAAATGGCAAAGACTTATTCAAGGGTCTTAGGATTTGCTAATCATAACCACAAAGAGTTCCAAAGAAGAAAGAAAAGCTGAAAGTTCTTATAGGAAAAGTACATGCTAGAGTGGAATCAGTCCTGCATTTTTAGCCTTTAGATTTGGACCAAGATGGTAATCTTCTAGATGACAAGTGGGCTGGATCATGAATGTCAAGTGGTTCTTCACAGGGTTATATATATATATATCTTCAGAATATAAATATATATACATGTGCATATATATGTATATTCTGTACAACTGAAAAATTCAAAAGCCTAAGTTCTCAGGCTAGTTAAAACAAAAATAGAATTGTCTCATTATACCTCAGCCTACTTGATCTAGTAATTTAGCAGCTTGATTTTAACAATTCCATTTTATTTCTTTACTCTTTCCTCAATGAAAAATAAATATTATTTTTCCTGTACTTGTTTAAGAGAAGTGACTATGAGAACATAAAACTCACATAGAAGAAACATTAAACCAAAAAAAAAAAAAATCTAGTGTTTTCCAGGAACTTACCATTAGTGAAAGAGACATTGAAAGCTGTTCATTATCATGGTACAAGTGGTTTTGATTAATTTGGCAAATATTCATGTTTTAGTGTCAATACACACATTTAATCTTTTTGAGACTCTGTCCAAATCCTCCACAACTTTTCTCTTATCCTTAAGAACTAGGTTCAGTCCAAAGCAATGCATTAAACGTTCTCCAGCTCATTTCCCATCATTTATCTAAGTATCTAGATAAATGTATCTATTGTGATTTTAACATTTTCTTACTAAAATTTATTTTCTTTTTTATTAAAATTATTGGGGTGATATTGCTTAATAAAATCAAATAGGTTTCAAGTGTATAATTCAATAATATGTCATATGTATATTGTGTTGTATGTTCACCACCTAAAGTTAAATTTCCTTCTATTATCAAATATTTAATCCCTACTACTCCTATCTACCTCCCCCGCTTTCTCTGTGGTAACCACTAATCTACTGTCCAATCTACTGTCCGTGTACATGAATCTCTGTTTGTTTGTCATATTTGTTTATTGCTTTCAGTTTTATATCCTACATATAAGTGAAATCATATGGTTCTCATCTTTTTCTGTCTAACTTATTTCACTTAGCATAATAATCTTCAGACCCATTGTCACAAATAGCAGTATTTCATCTTTTCTTATGACTGAGTAATATTCCATTGTATGTGTGTACTACATCTTTTTTTATCTAATCATCTATCAAAGGGGCTTAATGCCAGGAGAAACATCATTCCTAATGGTCAGTCTTTTGATGTACAGACTAAAGATAGTTTTCTCAATTGCTAAATTTATTAGTAGTTGATATCAACTGTGAATTACTAATTGAGAAAACTATCCTTAGTCTGTGAATAGAATGACAATTAGGAATGACATTTTTCTTGGCCACAAAGCCCAGTGAACTGCTTAAAACAATCTCTCCCTGAAATGATGTTAGTTTGGCTTAACAGAGTCAGGCGAAAACCCCATTTGTAATTCACAGTAAAAACTATTCACAGATGTCACAGCTGCTGTTTTCTCACTGTGTTGCTACATAATAAATGATTCATATTTTCATAAAGTTCCTAGAAGAGGTAACAGTATCTGTATATTTTCTCTTTACAGAAATACATGATATAACCCTAAAAGAAGTTTTCCTAGGTTTTTATCCCTTACTCTTTCTCCACGCAGAAAGAAACAAACGATAAAGTCAAGGTAATACCCAGCTAGTCTCCACAGCAATATAATCACTTGGGACAGGGCGGTTAAAGGTGGGGCAAGTACTACTGAGAAAGGCAAGATGAGTAAAATATCTAAATAGTCCTTGAGTGGTACTATTTTCAACTCAAGCTCTTAAACAGATTATTGTATTATCCATTTATATCACCCTAGGTGAAATTAGCTCTAGTTAAACTTCAACAAAGAAAAGATTTTGTATTACTAATATAGTGAATGTTTTATGTTTCCAATTTTTGGAATAGGCACAGTGTATTATCTTTATGATTCAAGGTTTTGACTTCAGAAATGCTATCTTCTCTTTAAAAAGTTTATACTCACATTTCTCATAATATAGATGTCTGTCATCTTTCTTATTTTGAAGTCTGTTTTCTCTCCTTTACTTCATAAGTATGAAGTAATCCTTTTAGCCCAATTGTATAATTGGTATTTTTTAAAGTACTTCATTGTTAAAACAATTGTTTTAAGAGTTAATGACATCCTAGAGGGTACTTTGTCCTAGCAACAGCCAAATACTGAGAAGTAATGCCTCATCATCACAGGCAGAGGAAAATCTTAGACTTTTTAGATGTCATAATTTTATTCCTAAATGAGATTTCTCTTGCAATATTTATTTCAAAATCTATTCATCCTCACTTTTTGGAAAATATTTTCCTATACCCACAGTAAGCCCCTCAGTTTACAATTTAGGCTCATCTCCCGCTGTCCTAATCTTGGAGTAAATGGAAAACAGCTGGGGTAGCAAATTTAGTCACAGGAAATGTATATTCAAGAAAAATTTTTATATCTCTGCTCTTATCTTCATTTTTCCAAATGCCATAGCTGCTTGGAATACAGCCATAGTATATGAGAACAAGAAACAATATTATTTGGATTACCTATTGGCTCAGTAGGTAGTGATTTTAATGCTTGTTAAGTTAAAATTAGTTGAATGCCCACCCACAGGTGACAAGGCAATTCATGAAAGTAATCGAGGGAAACAATATGTTTGCTTACATTTCCTATCCAATAGAGATCATTAATATATCATTATTTTCAAATTGAAACAGCACTCATTTTAAACAGATAATTCATTATCTTTGATTTATTTTCTTCAGATGCTAGCAATGTACAGTTTCCTAACAATGATCATACCCCTGCATATGTTGTCTAAATGGTCTCTAAGTCCTTTGGAATCATAAATGTTAATAATCCTTAGACTTCTGATTTCTCAGAAACCTTTCAAACTTGAGTTCGTTTTTCTCTGGCTTCTTTCAAGCCAATTAGCTTGTGTAGAACAGAATACTCTAAAGCTGTCATTAACGTGTCTGTTGGTCAAAAGGAAATGCAATTTCGGTGAGTGTAAAATTAATCACAAATGTTAATTAGAGCAATGAATAGTGACACTATAGCTTGAAAAAGTAGACCTCATGAAATAAACACAATGGCATTATGCTTTCAAAATGAAAGTATGCAAAGGCAAATTAATTTTCAGTGGGAAAATATAAGTCTTAGAACTTCTCTATTAATTGGCTTTGAACTTTAGTCATTCTTTATGCTTGGGGATAGAAAAGATGTGTAATATAATCCAATGTAGACTGGATATATACTTTTCTACTGATATTGTGTAATGGTTTTTTTTTTTAATTTATATAAAGGCCTTCCCAAGGTCAGATTAGACTTTGCTATTGAAAAGTATAAAGCTATAGCTCTGAGCCAAGCAATATGATATTTTCTTCATCTCTCCTTATGTAAGCACACCTCCCTTATGATACATATGGATATGAGAAATTAAAGGTTTTGTCTGATTTATTGTGCCTCTAAAAACATAATATAAAAGAAAAATAGATGGTACCAGTTGGGGGATAAATTTTGGTTTTATTTTAAATAAATTAATCAACACTTGCTTGAGTCAGAATATCTATAGTTTCTTCCATTTTAGTTCAGCAAATCAATGTATTGATTGTTCCGACAAATATTTATCATGTACCTATTAGGTGCCAGGTATTGTTCTAAACACTGGAATTCAAAAAGACTAAAACTCGTGCCATCATGGAACTCAAATTCAAATGCAAAAAAAGACTATAAACAAATAAATAATTAAAGTGTATAATGTGTCAGATAGACATTAGTGTTTAAGGACTAGAAGATGTAGGAAAGAGCACCTTGTGCAGGCTGGTGTGTGGGAGGAATTGGGGCAGGCCAATTTTGAAATGAGTGCTCAGGGAAGTCCTTACTGAGAAGGCAGCCTTTTGTTTACAAGCCAAAAGCTGTGAAATCCACACAGATATCTGGGAAGAAACTGTTCCAATAAGAAAAAAACAGCACAGCAAATGCAAAAACCTGAGGTAAATGTGCCTGGCATGTCCAAAAAAGAGCAAGTTGGCCCATGTTACCGAAGCAGAGTGAATGAGAGAGAAACAGGCGTAGGTGGGGTCTGAAAGCTAACCAAAGCCAGAATCTGTAGGGCCTTATAGACAATGGTGAGAATTTTGGAGAAAGACAGCCATTAGAGAAGTCTGAAGAGAGACATGTTTAGATTTAACTCTGGATGTTGTTTTAATAACTGACTGTGCAGGACAAAGGCAGGAGGAATGGGGACTGACTGGAGACTTCAGCCAAAAAAGCATATTTCTCCCTTTATCAGTGTTTAATTTGCTTTCCTCCATACTGCAGAGTCCACTTATTCAGATCTGGCTCTCACTGAACCATCAATAAGCCAATTAATCCATTTCCTTAATGAGAACTCTCTATTACAAGAATGGGTAACTACATAGACTTATATTGAATCTATCAATCTTGCATTTGGTAGGGAAGAATGCCAATTATACGAGCAATCTGGCTCATTATGACAGTATTGGACTGCATGGTTGAACAAGCCTGCAGCTTGATTACAATAATCCTGTAGGAGGGCTTGGAGATGATTGCTGAAGACCTACCTATTATATAATAGGTAGAGCTAGAATCTTATGTACATTCTCTCATTCCATGTTCTCCACTAATCTATGAGGAACTACTACTTATTTTACATTTCAGGAAACTGACGTTTGCATGTTGGAGAGTTAGTGAACTGTGGAGCCTGAATCTTCATCAAATGACGTTCAAAAAAAATGGCGAGCCATAAAAATATTAAGACCCTACCAACTTTAGAGTCTCACTATATGAATTTTGTAGTGATTTGAATGTTTCTCATTTTAGCATAAACTATGAGCGGAAGGGAAAGGGAATGGATTTTGCATCAGCACAAAGAGAGCCAGAGTGACCTAAATTTAATAATAAACACTCCCTGAGTGAGCCAAGGCCTTACCTCCCATCTTCTTATGTGCTCTTTCTTTGACGTTTCACCCTTGTGTCCACATAAATGCTCCTAAAGAGAATGTCAATCTTATCACTATATTACTATCATAATAATTATTTCCAAATATTTCTTGAGCACTCATCCTGTATCTAATATTTTATAAGGTTGTTAGAGGAGGAGAAATGAGAAAACTCTGTACTTTTATTTCTCTCTGAAATCTTTCATTAAATAAGAGAATGCTGTAAGGTTCAAATTATATATATGAAAGGCCTTTGAATTTGTAATGGCCTTTCCTATATACTTTAGCAATGTTTTTAGTGTTACTATCATCATTTTAAAACTTTCCCGCAAACACATTTTAATATTTCAGTCAATTTGTGAGTGAATTATTTTAACAGACTTTTTAAATTAAATAAATACATATGATACATGAAAATTTCATATTATGAATTGTTTGTTTTCTATTTAGGATGTGGATCCTGAAGTAAAAATAGACAATAATAGTCATCACATGTTTTTCCTTGAACAGGTTATACTGTAACATCTCCTTAAGGAATGAATATGTTTATTATGTTCTTTTTGTGTGTGTCTTCTACTTATTAAGTAAACAGAGATCTTCAATTCCTAGAAAAATTTAAGTGGCCATAATTTAAGCAGTAGAAATTGGCATTTAACAACACTTAGCTAGTGTTGGTAGCCCTTCCTGATGCTTACATTCTAGTTGGTTGTGAAGAGATAATCAATGAATAAATAAACAAGGTAATCTCAGAAAGTGGTAAATGCTATATTTTTAATTAAAAAATAAAATTCAATTGAAATCTAGTTATAAAAAAATGGAAATTTGTCACACCATGATCGATATCACTTATGTTATAATTATACACTTCCATCTAATATTAGATTTCATGGTTTCTTCATAACATGAGCACTTATTACTTAATAAATTTAAGCTTAGAATCTATTTCCTTTACCACACTATATTTATAATTACATATTAATATATGTGGATATTTTGTTTAATATCTCTCCCACGGAACTGTAAATTCCACAAAAGTGTATGTTTATTCATCATTGTATCTGCCATGCCCAGCAAAGTGAATGTCTCAGGGTAGATTCTCTCTCTCGTATACATATATATATATATATATATATATATATATATATATATATACACACACACACATATGTATATGTATATATATATGTATATATACATATATGCACATACATGTACCTTATATGTATTTGTTGCATAAAAGAATGAATTCTTTCTATAAATATTACGCATGTACTCTCTATTGGGTATTGTTATGTTTGTAGTAATGTAAAGCAGACAAGTCACTCCTCTCATGGACTCACATTTAAATGGAGGGATAGACAATAAACAGGGGAACGAGCAGTTAAGTAATTTGGAAAAAATAATAGGTTAGTATAAAAATCAAAAATAATAAAATTAGCAAAAGTTATACAGAACTTGTATACTGATAGCTATTTTTACTGCATTATAATAGGTCTGTTTTATTATCCTCATTTTACAAATAAGGGAATGAAGCTCAGAGTGGTTAAGTGACTACCTCGGCACACAGGCAGTGTAGCTCTAACCCTGCACTAGACTGAATCTCAATACTCAGGAAAGGCACACTTAACCTTTTTCAGTGTATTTTCTAACAGCTTATCCTTTGATAGATCTAATAGAAGATTTTTCTGCATAAAATTATTGTAGTAAATAACATTTAAATTTGATTTGTAGTATTCAGTTCATATGGAAATCTGGATCCAAATTCAGTTTCACCTGTGTTCTATGCTTAATTAATTTAATATTCTGCATGTGTTCATAAAATTGTTTTCAGTTCCACTGACTATGAATTTAGAATTTAGACTTTTAAATATTTATATGGGAATTATTTTAACAAATTTTAGCACGTCAGAAAGTTGCGGGCTGCCATTCTGTGAGACACAACTGTAACCACCATCATCACACTGAGCATAGTTAGAACAGTTTCTGATAGTAAAACCAAACATGAAATTAAAGCCTATGTAATACACGTCATTTACTAAATGGCTGTTTCCTACTTTAATGAGTTGTCTCTCCTCTGTGTCAGTAACATTTTTTACATTTATGAAAGAAATAAGGAGAGACCACTCATTCTTCCAGGAGATAGATAGATGATAGATAGATAGATAGATAGATAGATAGATAGATAGATAGATAGATAGATATGATGGAGACAGAACATAGAGGTTTGTTTTATTTGTTTGTTTGTTTGTTTGTTTCTAATAGTTAAGCCTATTCCTCAAAGGTAGGTAAGAAGCAAAATGATAGGTTTAGCGGATGGGCTAAACTTTTAGAATGACTAAATATGAAGCTATGTGATGGGAATAATTATTAAAATGGATCTGGCAAAGGTGCTTATATAGGGTTTTTTAGTAGTATTGTCCTTTTTGTGTGATTTTGAAATGACCTGTGATGTGAAGTTACCATAATATCATTTAGAGAATATAAACTCAAAAAATTTTTGCTTCCACAATTTATGATGTGAATTAGTTCTCTGCAAACCCTGCTACCTTTCAAATGTAAACATGTGTTTTCAACACTCTATTATCATTAGTAATGGTCAAGTGGGCATTGTGAAATTTATCAAAAGCAATAGTCCATGGTGGATATAGGTCTATGGAAAAGGAGATTATTTGGAGAAGCTAATGGAAACAAGATTGACAGTTTTCTTTGTTTTGGTATAACAGTAGCATATTCAAAGAAGAGAATCAGGTAAGAAAAAAAAGTTAAGAATGAGAGTAACCACTGGAAGTAATTTCTTTTTCAGAGAAAACAAGTCTGTGGGGAAGAAAGATATTAAAGGTTCAAAGTTTACAAGGCTATAGCATCAGCACCTCAGCCTAATACAAAAATGTTGTTATATCTGTGCCCTAATAAGATAGGTGAATGTGTCCCTGGGCAATAGTTCTCCTTTGCTTTGTTGCTCTCTCTTCACAAGCATGCCATCCAATTCTGATCCACATTTATTTTAAAACATGATTTAGCATATATATTATAGTGGTGACTGTCAAAGATGTTGAGCCAAATAGCACTATGTGATACAGAGACAAACAACTTATTGCAAAAATAAGAGAAAGGAAGTAACATCAAGTGTGTACTGATGGAATGGCAAATATTTATTGCAAATAGTAAAAATTCTGCCTCACAAGTTTAGTGGAAAGCTGGCCACAGCAAAAAACAATTCTACTCAGACTCATGACAATACTGAAAGGTTACCAAGTAGATAGTGCCATGACTGTGGACACTTTTATAAACTATGTGAGGCACTGTTATTCAGCAGTGAGGATTCTCCTATAACCATAGGAGAATGGCTTGTAGAGAGATTTGAATTTTTTCATCTATTCCAGTTTGATGCCAAAAAGGCCAGTGTCTGTGTCTCATTGCAATCATATATATATTGTGAACCCTGCTTTAGAGCCAGCATGACACCAGAAAGCTATTCAGTGTAAACGTGAAACTAAAAGGCAAAGGCAGAGCCATGAGCACAAGGATGAGACCTCTTATTACTAGAAGGAAGGCCAAGCATATATTAATTATGATGAATTATATATACCTTCATTAGCAGCTTTAAGGGTAAGAAGGAAACTGTGATCCTATGACTTGTTTAAAATGGGTCTTTCAATATCTCTTTACCCAGTAGTCACTAGATGAGTAAACTGAGTTGTGTATGTGATATGCTGAGAGGCTACAATAGCAAACAGGCAGTTGGGAGGAGTAAAGAGGAAGTGATTCAATGGCAGTAATCTTTGAAGGAGAAACTCTTGATCTCTGATGGAAATTAAAGAAAGTTATGAACGATGAGAGCCTCCTCTACATGCATCCCAAGTCGAGTTCTAGAAACCAGAGTTACTCCTTTGTTTTAGGTTTCTGAAGAGATTTTAAAATATCAAAAGAAGACAATTAAAAGTTAAGAAACCTGCCTGATTGATTTAGCCAGTGGCCTTGTGGCCATAGATTTAAAACAACCAAACAAAAACATAAAACAAAACCACTAACTCACCTCAAACTATTAGGACAATTCACCGATAGAGTATGTAGCATCATAACAGATACAATTATGACTACACTGATGTCATAATACCATTTTAAAACAACTTTGTTAGGGGAACTTTTTCCAAATTTTATACATTTTGACCAATATCACAATTCTTCATTGTCCGCATGTTTTATGGGTGGTGTTAATCTAGTTCCTTCATAACCAGGACCATGTCTAACTCCCTCACCTTCTTTAGGAACTTGATGAAATGTCATCTCAATCAAGTCTACTCTGATCACTCTACTTAAAATCGCCAAACTCAATGCCTCCTTCACCCAACATTTCAATTCTCCCTTATACTGCTCTACCATCCTTTTTTTTTTTTTTTTTTCATAGCAGCTATCACTATAAAATACTATATGGCAGTATTTACTACATGCCTCCCCCTCCCGACTCTGGCACTGAGAATATAAGAAGTAAGTACTATGAGGAGAGGGATCTTTGTTTGTTCTTATTGCATTAAACATCTTTCTAAAGTTGAAGAAGGCAGATTATATAAATTAACACAGTAAAATTGAATACCCACACTGTCATTCTAAAAGCAAAGCAATGAAAAAGTTATAAAAAAAAGTTCTTAAGGAGTCAATCAGGAAAACAGCTGTCTCAGAAAATTGCCTTGTGGATGTAAATTGAAATGTAAATCTTTCTGTGGGCTGTTAATTTTCTGAAAAATACTTTTGGCTCATTAGTGGGGCACTGGGACTATTTGTTATCTGAATATAGAGAAATATACTACATATCCCTTAAACCAAGGCCCAAAATCTACTTTTTGAGAAGATCTTTATTCCAATTTTTTTAGTGGTATTTATCAAGATAAAGTTGGAGAGGGAAACTTCCTTCAGTTCAACACATTTATTATTCAATTTATCATCAAATGCCACTGAAAATCTCATGTATGGGTAACTTCATAATTGATATAACCTATCATATTTCCCTCAAGTAACTATTTTAAAGAGTCCTAGGGAATATATGAAACAGAAAACAAACCTTCTCACTACAGCCATGTTAAGAAGCTTAATTACCAGAAAAACAAAACAAAACAAAAAACAAACCTAAAACACATATGTCAGGCATGATTAAGTAAATGGTAGGTAAATAGCTTCTGGGGAACCTCAGTCAACAAAACCCATTCTGTGTATTGACTAATGACTAATGACACTATATTCGAAAGGTGGTCTGTGAGACCTTTGCATGCAGAGTGTGAATGCGTTCTCTGTTCATAGTCCTGTGTTTTGTAAAACTTACACATGACATCTTATAGTAAGTCCCCCAAATACTTTAAACTATATCCAGTCAACACCCATCTCTCCCTACCTCCAGCATAATGTGGTCTAAGTTTCTTTACCCCATGTTTCTGAAAATCAGTCCAGACAGAAGGTACTATTTACTCACCCTCTCTACATGATAGGTATCCCTTTATGAAATAATGTGCAATAAAATCTTAATTTTTTGCTGAAATCCCCATTCTTTCAATAATTTGAATTTATGTCATTTTTTCTGGTTTGACAGAAAATAGGTTCTACAAGAGTCTCTGCCCCTATGTATAATTTCTATACCTGCTGCCTTTTAAAATTTAC